>JAOVYX010015950.1:0-26134 GCA_035668315.1 Drosera spatulata | reverse complement strand
TCTTCGTCTTCTGCAGATGTATCCATGTCGATGAATACAAAAGAAAAGATGCTAAAACGCAATAGTATCTGTTGACTTAAATTCAAAGATGAATTAAGAACATTACCTCCCAGTAACCTCACAAAATTAATTCCTGGGAGACATTTTGGTTTTTCTGCAAAGAAGTAGGAACAACCCAACCAAATAAACACAGGGTGACAAAGAGATCAATGCATTAAAAACTCCACAGTTATTTGGTCACAAAAAATAAAATGTACTTGATGACCATGTAATGTACTAAAGACTGGCTCGAGAAGTTCAAATACAAACCGGAAAGTAAATCTAACATCTGGATTAGCATAAATGTGATATTTATCCCAGCAACAGCAAACGGATATTCCCATGTTGCTCGCTTTCCATCTTGCTTGAACATTAACCTATGAATAGAAAGCATCATGGAATGAACTTAGAGTTAGTCGTGACCTGCTTCATACCATCGAAACTAATAATTCTACCCTAAAGATAAAGAACATGCAGGGAAGAAAAAAAAAAGAAAAAAGGAACGTTTGCATAAGTAGAATAGCAGACAGAAGGCATACTGGATAGGTTCTGGCAAAATAGAGCAAATTCTCTAGCGAAATGAATCCACACCCCCTGAAAGGAGAAAAAACATCAGGTCACATAAAACAGAACTTTGAACATATTGTAGATCTATAGGTGCTTATCAATACAAGCTGTACAGTCCTAGTCACTAGCTGTTATATAGATGCACCAAGATTCTGCTTCAAACTAACAAGCATTTGTCACAAGACACAAATCAAACATAATAAACAAGGTCCAAAAATTTCTTCAAGAGAAATGCATAATTCCTTCTGCTGTTTTCAATTTTTTGTACCAAGGTAGAAGGGCCATTCAGTTCATTATTACAAGAGCATAATGAATGTAGCCATTTTCGTTGTCGAACAGGAATCAAATCCTTGGACTCTTATCTCGCCGGTGATGCTAGCCAGTCTTACCATGGCCGAAAGTGGATGTAGAGAAAAGCGTGCGACTCTGATTTGTGCATTTTCTCACGAATCCAAGGCATGACATTCAGATGTTGTGTGAAAACAATCAAGAGACAGCATATGCAAATGCAAAGTTTTTACGGCCCCAAACAAACTCTCACTTGCAATGTTCCATATATCACCATCTAACTAGAAAAAGAACACTAGGTGACAACACTTAGCAGAGAGAAGTTCAAAACTTGAAGAATGTGGAGTACCGTGAATGGGATGTACCTAAAATCTGTTGATGGATTGGGGCCTTGCCAACCCAAATCTTTCCACTGATCTGATATCAGTCCATTAAGTTGCACATCTGGGAAGGCAGAGCTCCACAGTGCTCTAAGAGCTTCCTGCAACAAAAGCAGAATAATGAACAGTTTAACCCAAAAAGGCCTTTAATCTCTCGAGAAATGAAAAGGGTTTCAACCAGTGTATGCAACTGAACAAGGAATCTTTTTACTTAAATAGAAAAGGAATGGTATAATAAAAAAGGGACGAGATAAAAAAAAAAGGTTCACTAGAGTGAAAAATAAACTAAACAGGTCTGATGCAATTAATTCAGTTGTAGTGAAAAAAGAAAGGGAAAGAAAAAAGAGCGAGAAATATAATCTGAATCTGAATACATAGAGAAATGGCAAAAAATGGCACCTGATGATCAGGGCGAGTCTCATCAAACGGAACTTGTACACAAGCTTTTAGTTTCTGAAGTCTTTGCTCCTGCAAAATATGTCAACCAGCACCTGTTTTCTGAGGACATATTGCATAACAATTGCAAAATGTTTACAACAGTATAAGAAGATTCATGCCTCTGGAGTCATACTACATATGTTCCAGATAGGTCAACACACTCTAAGAGCAATAAAACCAACTGTATAGTCTCAATTAAATTTTTTTTGGTTCTTTCACTTCATTTCATCGTGGACTCTGAAAGAACCTCAGAGCTCAGGACCTTGCTGTTCCAAATGGGAAGAAAACTCAATCAGGACGCACTTTTATTTACAACTCAAACAAGCAATGAAAATTGCTGAGCTACGAGAGAAAAAGATCGAGCAAACATAGTTCCTATACCTGAATGGGAGTGAACTGACAATCAGCAACCTTGTCACAACGTCTAAGGCCTGATCGATTGAATATTCCTCCAATCCATGCCAGTGGTCCAACCATAGCCCCAACTAGATCCACATGTAAACAATAATTACAAACAATAATGGCAAAATGAAGAGAGCGCCAGAAGTTCTTAAAATGGTAGTATGTAATATTCTTCATCTATTAAAAAAACAAGCATGCATCAAGATTCATCTTATAATTTCTTGTTGTATTTAACATGGGAATATCATTATACAATTCCTCAGAAGTATACTCTTTGGTTCAAGCCATAGAATCTCTAATCTTCAGCAAAATTCCGTGCAGAATATGACAGCCAGTAACAGATCCCACAGTTCTACTTCTACCAATTAACTTAAAAACATGTCAACGTTGGGTGGTTTCTGGTCTAGCACTGTCGTCCTCTATGATTAAAAAATGAAAAAGAAAGCAGAAAATCAGCATTCAGGCTGAATGAAGTGACATGAATGAGGTAGGAACATGGAACATGATATTTCCGGTTTGTGTTATGGGTATGGGTATATGACCCTGCTATGCAGATGCCCTGGTTGTGACTTGTGAGACAGAGCATTGAGACAGATTCATTCAACAATTACAACAGCATAAACAAAAGTAGCTCGACAGTTGCATCATAATATGACCCCTGTGACCCTAATATCTCTCAGGTACAAGTACAACAGCTTATAGTCACAAGGTATAAAATATATAGAAGAAAAAACACTGATGTCGAAAAAAACGCTGATGTCGGAAAAAACACCAAATAGTCACCAAAAACATCTTCAAGAGTGATACAGTCAGACATGTTAAAATCAACTAGTGAATGATTGCTATGATAAAAACAAAACCCTAGAGTTCTCATAAGAACCTCTACTTACTAGAACATTGAGATATCTGGTGTATCACTGGGGCAGCAAGAGCTTCCCATCACAAGCCTTCATCATGCTTACCTGTTTCTGCAATGAAGATCAGCATTAGCAACCTGCAATATTCATTGAAGCTTGTTTCCATGTAATTCTTGTCAATGCAAACTCCTACGGTGCAAGCTTAGGGAATACCAAGTGGCAACAAGGAGATTTCATTAAAAGAAGATTCTTAAAAAAATAAGATCTGAAAACAAAAACCAAAGAAGTCGAGTCTACTCCAGTACTCTGTGTTACGTGAAAATCAGAACATAACCACATTGACATACAGTTCACCATACAGAATAACCAATGGCCCGCCGTAATAATTTCATCCTTCTTGTTCAAAACAACAATGACAGTTGTGGATGGCTAGTATGTTTATATACGAAAGCACGACGAATTAGCCTGGCTCATTGTAACTAATTTTATAGAAGTTTGAACTAACTGAAATTCCACAAGGGCAAAAGATTGGAAGACAAAAAGTACCAAATGGCAACAAAATAATAGCACCAAACCCATTGTATGCAACATTATCCCATATCACATACATAAACGCCATGGACAATCACTTCGTTGTTGTCACTGGGAAACTCTCTCATTCTGTTCCTAGGTTTTTCATAAACCTTAAATCCCACATGATTCGCTACCATTAGGGCCATAATCAATGGATAAAGGAGAAAAGTTTTCAAATAACCGCACAACAACGCAGCTAGCATTCCGCGTACCCCAAAACTCCACATTATAACAAATTTATGAGCAACTCAAGAAAACATCGAAATACAACTCCAAAACAAGCTGCAAAACTCAACGGGTGCCAAAAAGGAAGTGCTGTTATCATCAACCACATCCATAGGGGCTCCACGAATTCCGGTTCTCTTGTCGCATAATCAAACCCCACAATCAAGAAATTACCCTAAACCCTAAAAGCCAATCACGAAGATGATTACAAAAGGGTTTTCTTATCAGGACGAAAAAATGACAAAGACGATACCTTTTTCTATTGGGCGCAAGAGAAAACGGCGTGTGGACGCTGGTGGATGCGAATCCCGAGAAGACGCGGTGGAATCGAAAAGAGAAAATGCCGGAAACGGCGACGGTGACGGCGGAGGATACGCTGGAGGGCGAAAAGGGAGGGAAAATGGCGATGAATAATGGAGAGAGAAATGGGATTCTGGGAAGAGGGAAAAGAAAGGGAGGAATTGTCATGGCAGAGGATGGATCGAGAAAGCTGAAAAATGTTACAGATGGAGAGAATGAGATGTTTCCAGGCGGGATTTTGTCAATTCTGATACGGGCAAGATGACTCTTAAAATCGAATCTCAAATTTAGACAACATTTTTTACCCGAATATCATTTTCACTATCATTAGTAAATTCGGCAGATGAAAAATTCAACCTACATTTTATTATCAAATCCATTATTAAAAAAAAGACAGTGTTGTTTATTTTTTAAAAATTTGGCGAACATTGTTATAGGAATTTGTCAAAACAAAAACAATTCACATCACCAAATACTTTGTTTTTAAATTTGACATTGTCATGCGTTTTGCACATATCGAACTTAGATTTTAGTGGTCATTTATATTTTTTTGCAATGAAAATAGCAAGATGGGTGAAACATAAAACATCATTTTTTCCAAAGTCGTCATTTATGTTGCAAAAAAAATTGAAATAACAATCCAAATGAGAGCTCATGAGTGGAGTTGTTCTTACGATCTTAGGGAAATAAAACTGTTCAAAACTATCAAAATCAAACCAATAACTTATATCAATATAGTGTTTTTTCTGATGGAACGGAGGAAAAGTTTAGAAAATGTTATTTATTTGACTTGTGGAAAACTCCGACCATCGATATGGGTCATAATGACCGGAAGTATGAAATACTTTTCCAATTGATTGAATGATCATATGAATATTTTTTTATATTTCTGGTTCACCATACATAATCAAAAGTTTTTATTAAGGACAAAAATCAATCTATTTACACAATGTTCAAATGCTTCAAAGCACTTATGAAAAAATGAATGGCTGATATGTTCCGCTATTCGATTCTGTGGGTAGAAGATCAATAAAGACTTATTTTTAGCAAGAAGCTCACCAAATTCACCGATTTTTTAGATGTTCACAAAAATTTAGTAATAATGATAAAAATACATATACAAACTCGAAAAGGAAGCGTTGTTGTTATAAAGGATACCATCTTCCTCACTACAGAAATGTACTGACAACCGATGTTTGGAAATGGGAAAAAATCTGCTTGATGATAGTCAATTCATATACATGATCATCAGTAACTATATAATGGTTCAAAACAATCATCTTGTCTGAATTGTCCGTTGATTTGCAACTCATGTAAACATCGGATTTGACAACATGGGCAAAAAGGTTCCACAGGTTGATCTGTATCGATTTTATGGTGGCTATGCTGCGGTACTATAATGGTAACAGATTCCTTAGGTACCGCAAGCAAGCTTAACTTTGGGAGATCAAGGGACAGGATAGGACTTATTTCTACACATACATTTGTAAGCCATCGGACAGGTCTCGGCTTCTGCGAGGAAAGCACAAACAAAGCTAACCATGACAAGCCTACACGGCCTACAAGTGCCGCAAGCGTGGGAGCAGTCCGGTAAGCTCGAGCCTGCTACTTGAACCGTATCAGGTCCCTTCCGCGGCCTAACACCACCCCATTTCTCCACGTACAAATCAGAATTCTGTTTTCTGTTATCTGATGCTGCAACAACTTCTCTTCTCATTGATGCTGTGGCAGCTTCAATTTTATCTGCAGAATCATAAGCCAATTAGCAGGGAAGAACAAAATATGAAACCAGGTGACAGATAGTTTGTTATCATAAGGGTACTAATTGATATATGTTCAGTGTTGAATGCGTACCAAGTCGCGGTTTGCTAATGTGCCTAGAGGAAGTACGACTTGATAAAGTTATGATGATGAGAATCACAACCACTACTCCACCGCAACTCTTCATCCCTTTTTAACTTTTCTGCAGCCAGAGCTTGTTCCTTCGATTAAGACGAACCAGCCGAGGAAGAAAGATATATAACTCGATAGAGTGTGCAAGGACTATAAAGAAAGAGGGATGTGATTGTTAACACTGAGGCGTAAACTATGACACCAAGGAGTGTAGAAGAGACTACTTAGAATACATAGATCAAGTAACATTATCAGTACATGTTTATATTTATACAAATGGCAAAGAGAATACGAAAGGGGACGGGGGTAGATTGAAAAATTGAAGCAAGTCACAGGCAAATAAAGGTGCGTGCCTGATATAGTCAGTTCATGGCGTATGATGCTGAGAGGTGAAAGCTGGTATGATCACATGAAAGAAAGGGTTCAAAGTGATGAAAGAAATGGCCAGCTCAAACCTCATGAAAAAGATAAGCGGGCAGCTTGTGATGTTTGAAATTTTCCAAACACTTCAGGACGGATGAATTTTAGTCACATTCGTTTTGAATCTCGCTTTCTGAACCGTTTTCCTAAGACATTTATCAGTGGATCATGTGAGTTGAAAGTACAAAAAATGTTTACAGGACAAGATTTTCAAAATAATCATATATATCATTTTTCTCATTTTGGATGTTAATTTTTTTTTTCTTATTCTGAACGTTCAATTTTTTATTCAATCGTGGTCTAGTCATTGAGTTTATGTATCTTCTATTTATGCAACAAACACAAGTGGTGGATGATTAAATTTCATACTGAATCTTTGTATACGAGGAGTTGTGCTTTGCGTGATTTTTCTGAGCCTCTGGGATGAGAAGCACAGGAAAGCCAGGGTACATTAACCTCATCGCAGAGTAAATGCCTATCAGCAGTAAAATTTTTGAAATTTTGAAAGAGAACGATTCATGTGTGAAATTTGATGCTGATATTTTATTGCGACTGTCATCAATGAGTGTTTGCTGAGAGATTCAGATATTGAAAGAGAACGATTCAGGTGAGTGTACTATCTCAGCAGCCGTCAAATCTCAGCGATCGAGCCTAGTCAGGAAGGGTCTAGGTGGCCCTGAATGGCAGATGTAACAGGATCTGAGCGTACCATTATAAGCCCTGAAGGCAATGGCCTAATGTAGGCTGGACCCAAATGCTCTATTGGATTTCAATACAACTTTGATAATGGTAGCAGTGTCACTGTTATGCACCTCGTAAAACAAACTAGCAGCCTGTATGCACAATTAGGAGCGTGTTTCAACGATGGTGACGTTCTGGCCTTAATCTGAACCATGTTGCAGAATTCTGGTGTAAAAGGCGGTACCGAGGAATGGGAATATGGGATCAAATGTTCTGGCTTTCACTTTTATTTGCAAGAAGTCCGGGAGCCTGAGCTGCTAGAAAAGCCTAGGCATACCAGTGAAGGTTGGCAAGTGTTGAAACTAAAACGAAAGGGTGATTGTAGCGGTATCTGCACTTGGAACAACACCTAGCCCCTTTCGAATACTAGTTCCAAAATATTAGTGGTATCGTGAGCTAATATGGCCTATTAGCCAACAGGATTCACCGTAACTAGATGACATCCAAGGGACTACAGTTCGGTTCCCGCGACAAGGATGAATTACTGAGTCGTATTGTAGGAGCTAAGCATGTTGGGATCACTTTGTATGATTGTATCTGTACATTTCCATACGACATTTTGGAACTTCTTAAGATTCCAAGTTCCAACAGGTACAACAATTTCGAAATTCGAACCTTGATCGTTTGACATCACATCTCCAGTATACACGAAGGCAAGGTAAAATTTCACAAACTTAACAGTAAGCACTGCGAAAATTTCCACCGACTGAAAACTTCCATCCATACAGCATAGATTAAATCAGCAGCAACAACAACAATCAAACCATATGATACCGCGAAAAACTACAGCTATCTAAACTCCTCCTGAAACTTTATCCCGCGAAGCTGATGTTACGGAACGAGAACGGAGACGACAGCCAAGCGGCGGACCTAGGGCCACAACGTTTAATCGAGCACAAACGAGCCGATGCAACAATAGATACCAGAGCAGACTTGACCTTAAAAGCAGTCTGCTTCAGCTTCTGGGACTTTGACACCTCCCTGGTATTAGAATCATCCTCGAACGACGACAACCTATAAGTATTCAACACGGCCCTGCGGCGCTTGGCTCTCAGACTTCGAGAGGCAAGCGTCACGGTCATCCTCCTAGTGGAGAAAGACCTCACACCCCAACCACCTTCCCTTCGGCTTCCCTGCCGGTGACTGCTTTGATCCAAGGCAAAAGCAGTCACGGCCAGGCCGTTGTTGCATTTGCTGCTCACAGGAACGCTCATTTGCACCAAAATCTTCAACAGAAGAATTTTGGTTAGCAAAAATGAGACGAACTTTCAGTGTTAAATAAAGAAAGGGTGGCTTATGAGTCGGCTTACCTGCTTTGTAAGCTTTTTATGACGGCTGGGGCTCGGTCTACTGCCATGACTTTGAATGCAAAGCAGCATAGACATAAAAATGACTACTATTCATAGCCTCAACTCCTAATACTGAATTTGTGCAATGAAATAAAAGTGGACTGACCACTTGAGGGTTCAGGACACGGAAAACTTTGACCCGTTCCAAATTGTATCCTCGACCCGAAACATTTTATATTTATGTGCTTTGCTTGTATACATAACAGTTTCCATAGAGACTCAAGTCTCCAAACGTCATATTTTCAAATGAGTATCTGATTAACAGATCAAATTTTAACCTTCGTATCAGACTGTGTCTTACTTAAAAAAAACTATTACTAAGATTTAGATTAACATTAACCACACTATGCAATCAACTTATTTTCTAGCTTCTCCGAGCTCAACACTAGTCAAATTGCAGCAGAAAGTGAACCATAGCAACCCAAAAGACTGCCTACCAATCAAGAGAAGAACAGGTTGGATTGGCCATTCACACTTTCAACATGGAGCAACAAGTAGAAACAAAATTCTCAGAATCCAAGTTTGCCTATGCAAACACAAGCTTTATCCCAAAAGAGAATTGTATGATATCAGATTCTACACGGCCACGATCCTTGCGATATGCTAGACACAAAAATATCAAATTCAAAATATCCTTATTTTATATCACATAATCATCTTTATCATTAACTTTTCTTTCTTCATTCTGTTATATTTTTCCTCTTCATAGACACAAAAATAAAATAATAAAAATTCATAAACTCAACATATTTCTTAATTATCGTACTAAATTAATCTTTTCCTTCGAAATCGAAAGAAAATAATTCCCCTCAATTAATCCGCGATCATTCCACCACTGAACTACCTCGGATGGTGTCACAATCTGACCGAGGAAACATTAATTTTGTACCCATGACCTTGAGGATGATGCCCCTTGTCATATAAAGAGACGCAATATATTGCTTTGTTTGTTGATTTCGGTGTGCACTTCCGACAGAAACTATTTTTCCTTTATTGTACTGATTTATGTATTGATGTGTAGAGCAATGATGAATTGAATAGTGCAAAGCTTCGAGGAATAAGAAACTCGATACTAATGATGTATAATGTTGGAGCACGTGTTTATCATATAACTGACAAATCCTGATGAATATGTGGAAACATAATTTCTTCAATATAAAGATATATACGCCCTTGTAAAAACCTTTCAAAATATATATGTTTATTAGTATGCCATTCCTATGGGAATTGCATTCAGCCTCAAGGTATTAACTTTGATTAGAACCATTGCGTTATGCTTTATCTCCATGTTGAACCTGCAATGGTGTTTAAATGCAGGATTATTAAGGAATTTCTCAATCCACTATTTTATCATGACATTCGATCAACCATGTGTACTGTCTTCTGAAGAAATTTGAAATCATTACACTTATTCAATCTTTATTACTACGAACTAAACTTATCATTTAATTTTCCGTGCTACGACAAATGAGTATGGATTTGAAATTGTGGGATATTTAAACTCATTCAACGAGATCATCTCTCTGTTCTCCAAAATTCTATAACATGGTAATTTTGAACTTCATGGAGTATATCATATCAGATCAGATCCAAATACATGTTGAAGGGGTACTATGAACAGCAAGCCAACTATTGAGAGATTTTTCTAAGAGCCAACTTGCTGATCAGGACAAGAACAGAGCAGCTAGGCATGCAGCCCAACGTTGATGTTACGATTAAGAATCATCGTACAATGTTAAACTTACTAGCTAACACGTAACAGCACAGGTTTGACATGTTCTTTTCATGCTGAATCGTATTGTACATATGTACAAATTATCCATCATTATCTCGGCCTAATTTAGGTGCAATTCCTTAAAATTACATATATACGATGCAATGCATCGAGATGTTCTTTTCATACTAAATTGGTACCTATGCTATACTGTGAAAAAATTTACAATAACCTAGAATAACTTTGAGTTTGGTATGATGAATACACCAAATCACGAATAGTAACCTAATTAAACTCTATACATTTGTTTACACTTTGTACATTGTGTTTGTGTACATACATCGTGTATAAGCTAAAATATGTAATTATATCTTTCAAAGCTCATTCAGTGAAATAATGAGCACGAAAATGGACCAAACCACAGAACTTATTCAACACTCTAAGGCGGAAACTCGCGATGGACTCTAACATGATGTATATGGACTGAAATTGTTAGCGTTAGCTTTTTACTTTACAGTATGCTAGAAACTATATGGCCGGCCAATTGATTGAAAATGCACAGATCTTAGGTGTTATTGCGATTGACATTCTTAACTAATGAACACTGAAGTCACCTTTCATTAACCAGCTATCACAAGAATTCCCTTCGTAAAGCAAGACCAAGAGTAACATTTTGACGATTAGGCGAATGTTACGAACAGTTCTAACTTGCCCACTACTATCCCTACCCAAAAACCGTATTTCCCATTGGCACACCAAATATTGATTTGTATGACTGTGATGCGATGATTCATTGCCGAATAAATCAATCACAAGTACAGTTCATTAAAAAGAGTAACATATATATCTATCCATTACTTTAAAAAGACACGCTGAATCAGTTATTTCAATAGTTGATATCCTACATCAACAAATATAAGCTAGCAGTATTCCAAAAGCTACATGGGAAATGTTATTAATCTTTCACTGGGTTATAAATTTGTTTCTAAATAGGAATGACTGACTTTTCAACAAAAAACAAGGGGAAAAAAAAAGGAAATGACTAATCATCAAGGCCAGTTTAAAAGGAAATGACTTTTCAACAAAAAACAAGGGGAAAAAAAAAGGAAATGACTAATCATCAAGGCCAGTTTAATTGAAGCAAATTGATCCTTTTCAACGAAAAAATAAAAAAATGAAGCAAATTGATTATGCAGTCATTGGTCTCACCATGAATCTTTTTTTAAGAGACCATGGAATTTTCGACTGTGGCTAAAAGGTCTATTGCTGTGGGCCTCCTGATAAGTGTATAAGCAACGGTATCCCTGACAACCGTGTGGAGCCTTCCAGACCGAAAAAAAAGGCACACACTGGATCAAAATTAAATACTCCCTTCATTTTATTTATTTTATAATATTTTGATTTTATATATGTATTCATATAAAATTTGACATATATATAATAATGATTAAACGTGTTTTTTTATAAATAAAAAATAAAACATTAATGATTGTATAAATTACGTATTTCAAACTAATACAGTTACGGGACGATCAGACGTGATTTGTATTCAGACATATAAAATAATGTAAAATACTTACCTGTTGTAAAATATGTATGACGTAGGGAGTAAATGTTTTTGTAAATTTATCGTGAAACATCAATGGTTATGTAAGTTACATACTTCAACCTAACACATGTTGCGGGACAATCAGACATGATTTGATATGAAAACAAGACTTGTATTCGTGCAACGGCGATCAAACATAATTTTTTTGTAAATTTATCATGAAACATCAACCGTTGTGTAAGTTACTTACTTCAACCTAACACATATTACGGGACGATCAGACGTGATTTGATATGAAAACGAGACTTATATTCATGCGTATAGAATAATGTAAACTATATACATCTTGCAAAATATGTGGGATGGAGCGAGTAAATACGTTCTTCCAAATTGAAAAAAATATTAAATGTATTATATGTATATATACGAAAAAAAAAGGCTAATGCAACATTAGCCAACAGGTTATTGCGATCTTCTTTTTAACTGCTGAATCAAAGAATAAAAGAAAATAAAAGATCGAGGTCTTAATAGCTTGTTACCTATTGTTGTATTAGACTCTTTTATTCCAATATATATACAAATGTGGTTAGACCGTTGGAAGTGGATATTAAATCTCTCTCGTAGAAATGCTTTCTTTGAACTTGAAGCGCGGACATATTTGAGAGTCGTGGAGTGTTAGACATATTGCATTTTGATATCATATTAAATCTTTAGATTTCAACTCAAAACCAATTGGTGAGTGAAGTAGTTCACGATCTATATATATACATGGTTGTATTAATTTTTCAAGCTCCAATATATATGGATATAGTTTTTCTTAACAGTGAAACATCAATGTTTGAGATTAAAAATCCATTTGTTTCTTTTCATTTAATGTATATAGATATAATGTATTTAACTTTTTTTTTTCAATTTACAAGAATATATTTAACATTTAATTTAATTTTCAATTTTCATATTTGAAAACGTTATACAATCTAAACTTACATAATAGATGAGACGATATAAAAATTTTGGGACGATGATATTAATAATTTAAGTTCCTATTAGAGAAGAAAGACCCCCACAAAATCTTTTCATGCCTTGATAAATAGCCACCTAATCTCCCATTTCGTTCTCTGCACCAAAAAGCTCGAAGTCTAAAATGCCACCTTTCTTCTCTTATCAAGCTACCTCATTAGTTACATTTTGGTATGAACTTTACATTCGATCATATTCATCTCTTTTCCATTCCATCCTCGTTACAATTCAACCGAATCAGTGATTGAGATTGACTCTACTCGAGGAGTCGCGCCCACAATAGAAATCATCTTTCTCTTTACTTGAGTAACTTGACTAAATTCAGTTTTTATCATTACAGTTCGAATCGGACTTACTCGATTCATTTGGGATACGCTTAGTCATGCCTTCGTCGGGCAGCAGTGACAAAGGGAAATCAGTGATTACAGAAGAAGAGTCTAAGGAGACGACCGAGCAAAGGGGGGAAACAACACAGTCAAGTTTACAGACCCAACATTGGAGGCCGGTTTTCGATGATGCTTCTATGGTATCGGACCGGCCTCACAAGAAGAACCGAAGTCCAGAACATCATCGAGAACCGCCTCAGTCCATGGCTAGACCACAGCTGCAATTATCATCTTCATTTCCATCCACCAAAATCACGTTCCCTTTCGCCTTTGATGACTCCTACCCTTATCAGTTCAAAACAATACAACCGCCACTTCGGCCTCAATCACAGGCTAATCAACAAATGATTTCCTTCACATCTCAGCATCACTATGATTACAGTCAATCTCATCAGCTTCATCATCATCGACACCAGCTTCAGTATTGGAACGACACCTTGAATTTGAGCCCGAGAGCAACAAGAATGACAGCCATGATGATGATGAGCAGATTCGGCGGCCAAGGTGGCACTAAAGAGGCACTTTTTAGGCCTCCGCCTCCACCTTCGGTGCTGCCACTGTCAGCCACGAAGCTGTACCGGGGAGTGAGGCAACGCCACTGGGGGAAATGGGTGGCGGAGATTCGCCTACCAAAGAACAGAACCCGTCTCTGGCTTGGAACTTTCGACACAGCTGAGGATGCTGCAATGGCATATGACCGAGAGGCGTTTAAGCAACGAGGAGAGAATGCGAGGCTTAATTTCCCTGAGCTGTTTCTCAACAAGGAAAAAAAATCTTCTGTTGATTCATCGTCTTCTGCTTCTGATCCTCCCCCCTGTCCTAATCAAGAGTGTGCGGATATGCAATCACAAGAATCACTACGACCGTCTTCTGGGCTCAAAGACGAGGAGCTCGAGGAGGTCTCTGCTGTTGGATCAAGCGATATGATCGAGAGAGACAATGTTCATGAGAAGTGTGCCGAAGGTCCCGAAACTTCGGAGTTGGCCTGGAGGGAAATGTCAGAGGCTTGGTACAATGCTGGATGGGGTCCAGGGAGCCCAGTTTGGGATGATTTGGATACCACTAACAGTCTATTTTTGCGCTCTAATCTCGGTGTTTCCAGTTCAAACCAGCACGAAATCAGTGAGGACTCTTAAGAGTCTCATAGGCCAAAACAATCCCTGTATTGTTCTGCTTAGTTCTTCTTCATCAGTTGCATCTCCGGTTAGGCATCTTTTTCGTGCATACTCCTTCTTTGTCACCCTTGTTAAGGCGCTCTGAGTATGTCCTAAGACATTCGGAGTCCTCTTCATGGTCGAAAATTTCTTGTCCGATAAGCTTGTTAAGTTGTTTCTCATAGCTCAAGTGCATTGCCCTCTTCCTCTTCTTTTACCTTATTTTCAGCCATTTCATAGCTCTGCTTCACTGGTTGCAGGGTTTTTCATAGAAAAACCAGTGATAATCACAATTCAATCTTCTCGGCTTGTTCCTGTCAAGTCATGTCTTCTATCAATCTGCACATTCAGTTCCATTTACCAATGTCATGATGCAGCTTGTAGTGAAACCTATATCAGCTTTGGAAAATACTGAGTAATGAATTATAAGTTTTAATAAGGTCAAATTAGTCTTTTGAGATTGGACTATTCTGCTTGACGTGAGTTGCTATGCTAGGCTGCTTATTTTTTCTGAAAGCCTTCAAGCTGCTCGAATTACGGAGATGCAGATAATTTCCATTCTCCTTCATGAGTTTCAATTTCCATTATCAGCTTTGTTTTTCTGGTGCGGCTAGCGTGGAACCGTGGAAGTCATATTTAATCATCTTATAGCTTCTAAAATATGTATTCCTTGTTGTATGTAATACACTGTACTTATTAATCAGCTTGTAACAAGTAAACGCAACTTTCATATGGTGTCATGCCTTCTAATAATAACAGAACAAGCACTCTGGCATGTATAGTTTAGCATCTTTGTTACTATCATCTTCCACCAACTTCATGAACTTGATCTCTACATAATAGATCACTGACGTTTTACTTATTGGTCTCACAAATAATGTAACCGCGTTCTTGATTGTCCATTAACATCTTTAAATTCGATAAGTATGGCAATTGCTCATTCTACGTCCAAGCGTAGCAGTTGCAGATTTGATGATACAAAAAGGTAGCATCGATCATTAAAGTGCAAACACATATAAAGGCATAAAGCAGTAACCTAGGTAACTATATCACAACTGCTACATATCAAAGTTCCATGTAGAAGCCACAGCCCACAGTTTCCATGCACTTGTTTTCACTCACATTGCCACACATCAGCAAACCTTGTAATTTTAAAATCAACAAAGTATACTCTAAGATCCTAGCTCATGACTTTGTGCTTCCTCTAAATTCTCCATTTCAGTATTTCAGTATCTCATATTGGTCAATTAAGTAGCAGCACGTACAGAAGATGAGTGTAAACGAAATGAAAATGTTAAGATGGATGTGTGGACATACAAGAATAGATAGGATACGAAATGAAATTATCAGACAAAAAGTGGGTGTGGTTCCAGTAAAAGACAAGATGAGGGAGTCACGACTAAGATGGTATGATCATGTGAAACGCAGACCACTCACAACTTCTGTTAAGAGATAGTGAAGCTTGGGAGTTAGCACATATCAAGAGAAGACGAGGAAGACCTAAAAAAAAAACCATGAGAGAAACCTTGAAATATGATATGGTCTATCATAATCTTACAAAAATTATGTACATGATAGATTGGAATGACGCCGTCGTATTCATGTAGCCGATCCCACTTTATAAAGATTTGATTTATTATTGTTTTTTTATACTTGACGCGTGCTCATATGGTTTATTATCGGCAGTAATGCTTCAGGAGTCTATTTGTAGGTTTGCATCAGATGTTGAGATTGGGATTGGTCGCTTTAGATTCAACCTCAAACACATGGTTTAACATGAGCTTTATAACAGGAGGTGGGCGGATAAGTTGTACTTAGGCTAATGGTCGGCCTAAATCACCGGCCTGTGAGATCATTTTCTTGGTTGGGACTGTGAGATCTTTATAACATGATCATTTTCTTGAAATGCATGGTGAGGGTCAGATGTGAATAATCAACTTGCTCCAAGTCATATGCAAAGTAAAAAATAGCAAAAAAATCTCTTGATTGGGACTATAAAAATAAGTCAAACTAAATATTTAACCAAGTTTACTGCTGTCTAATTATAGTAATGGGTTTATGTAATCAAAGGGATTCTACGATGTTACCAGATTTTTGTCAGAACTGAACACGATGATGTGTGTTTTTAGTCTCTATGTCTTGTTGGCTCTATTCTTCTCGGATCTATTGGTCTGTAATCCAAAAATTATCTTATCAATGAGGCCTAATGTTTATTTCAATCATCAAACAAGAAGACAGGTTTCTTAAACCAAAGTTATGGTTTGTTGTGCAGTCGTGCACAAACAGCGCAACAGGATCAATAAGAATTCGATGAGGATTGTTTTATGGATTTCTTACAAATAAAGACATCATCTTAGACTGATATAGCTAGGAAAATAAGTTAGTCTTTTTCAATACCATACAATTTGTATAGAAAATGTTTTAAGCCCTAAGGTGGAGTTCAGATCAGATTACGAGTAGGACATCTAGTCGAAATCCCTTACAAACATAACTCTATTATTTTTTTTCGTTTTTCCTTTCTATTTTTTTTCAAAAAAAAATATAACTAAATATGTGTTTGATAACTAAGACCCAATGATATAAATCTACAATGATCAAGCATTTCATTTAATTTCCATTTTTAAAATTTTCAGTCTATTCTCTATCACATAATTACGGTAATTCATTTATGCTGCAGTGGGCAGCCCACCCCTACTATAAAACGACGCCTTTAGGAGAAAAAAAGAAAGCCCAGCTCCACCATTTTGATTTTTGAATCAAAATTGGGAATTGCTTCTTTTCCCCAACCCCAAACGACGCACTCTATCTGTTTGTCTAAAAAAAATGATAAGATGCTGTAGATTCAATTGGAGGGAAAATTAGGAGGAGATTGCGATTCCCAATAAACGATGGGGATTCACAGCACACAAAATCTGTCATAACTCACAAAAGCCTAAACGATGGTGATGTCAATTGAAGTGTAATGAACAAATCGCAACCCACCTAATCACGGCAAACCATCGCCTGCCACCTGAAGCAGCTGATACATCGGTTAGAGGCTTCAAATTAATTGTGCTTTTCCATTCTGTTTTAGGGTTCATGATTATGAAAATTTGATAATGATAGGTATTATTGATGGATGATGCACACGAGTGAAGTTGATAGAGATGGATTTGAAACAGATGAATCGGATTATTTCGAGGGAGTTGAATGAGATGGTGTTGATGACGACAGACTAGATGGTGTTGATGGCGATGAATTTGAGGTAATGGTTTGTTTGTTCTGCATTCCTCTGCTCTACATTCCAGACCAATGCCTGGTTGTATTACCCTGCTTGGTATTCGTACTCAATCCTGATATATGGATGTTTACTTCTAAAAGGATTAGATCATGGCTCAGATCCTTTATTAAAAGGGAGGGAAAAAAAAGGAATGGCATAATCAGGATAAATATAACTGTGAATGTGTGCTGATGTAACTCGAGTACTGAAAGGGTATTCAGCTATGCCTTCTTTCCATATGACATGCTCTATCATGTTACATATTTTGGTCTCTTTTTTTGCTGTTGTATAAGCTACTTTCTCAATTCTAAAGTGCTGTCAGTCGCCACTTGATTTGTTAAGCTATTTTCTCAATTATCTTATGTCCGTGTTGTTTTTCTTAAATTGAGACCAACTACAAGCACACTAGCTAATGAGAGTTATATGAAGACTGATAACGATGATAAAAACTGTTGAGCATGACATCTTTTTGTTTGATGGCTTAGATTTTCGGTAAAGCTTAAGCTTGTATCTCTATTTAAAAGACTAAGCTGTTGAGCATGCCATCTTTTTTGAAAATGGAAATAGCTTGTATCTCTGTAAAAGGCTAAGCATTTGTTGTGGACTTGGTCTGATTTGCTGTTGTGGATCCTAAATGTACTGTAATTGATTTGTTTGAAAGCTGTTGAGTTGATTTTGTTTTGTTATGCACTGTTTACAGGATGTCTTTTCATGTTCCATTTATGTTATGTTGCAGATGATTATGGAGCGTAGGTTCCAGCCTGTTATTCTATTTAGCTTTAGTAGGAGAGAGTGCGAGCAACATGCAATGTCCATGTGAAAGCCGATTCCAAAGCTGAAGAAGAGAAGCAGGTTGTGGAGCAGGTTTTTACCAATTCAGTACCTTGCTTAAATGAGGAAAACAGGAACTTCTTGCTTATCGTTTTGGACATTAGTTATGTTGGATTTTTATAACAGGACTCTAACAGTTGCCAAAGCGAGTAAATGGTTTACTGTCTTAACCTTGGCTAATTATGTTGGAATTCTTAGTTATGATCTCGCTACGAGGATGCCTGCTCAAGTTTTCTGTTATGATCTCGCTATGAAGATGTATGTTCAAGTTTTTCTATTACGATCTCGCTGTGAGAATGCCTGTTACAAACTTCAGCACATCAGCCTATTCTTAAACATTATGAGATAACAGTAAAGCTGTATTTGCGTTGCAAGTTGTATAGCTTCTCAATCAGCAACATGAAATACTCATACACGATAGATCCTTAAATATTATAAGTATCAATTACATTACATGATAAGTACCAACTACATTACATAATAGAACTAGATACTCAGTCAGCGACGTCGTCTACGAAGTAGTCATCATCTACAAAGTAAGTATCGAAAACATTAAAATTACACCATCATGAACTTCAAAAAAAAAAAAAAAAAAAAAAAAAAAAAAAAAAAAAAAAAAAAAAAAACAAACATGGAAAATATCACGTCTTGACAGAAGATAGAGTAACAATGTCCTTCTTCAGATTTGTCATCTCCGTTAACACTTCATTGCAATAATCGATTCCCCATCTTGACATTCTCTCTTTGTCATACCTTTCAAAATACTTACAATCAAAGGGATAATTGGGAAAATTGTAATATATGCGTTCCGGATTCCTTTCATTATGTGCTATCTAAGTGTAACAGGGAGACCACAATCACATCGACCAACATGTCGAAACTCTTTAGTAACACCTCTTCGTTGCGAATTAGATGAAGCACGGGAAGTAGTACATTATCAAGTTCAATAGATCCTGCCACATGAGAATGAAGCAATTAAGAAAACGAACAAATGGATAACGAAACCAAAACTCCAACAAATCAAACTCACATATTGATACTCGAATTTTGAAATCCGAAATCGAAACCAAACCAAGGATCCTGAATTTCCAAACCCAAACTTGAATTCATAAAATCTCGAAACCCTAAATCTATGTGTAGTTTAACCAATTCATCCAAACCGAAATTAGAAACTCAAAATCAAAGTGCAGTTCAACCAATTCATCCAAACCAAAATCAACCCAAAATCAAATTGCAATTCAAACAATTCATCCAAACCGAAATAAGAAACCCAAAATTATAGTGCAGTTCAACCAATTCATTCAAATCGAAATCAAAAACCCTAAATCAAAGGGCAGTTCAACCAATTCGTCCAAACTCTTAAATCTCATCCTAAACCAAAGTGCAGTTCAGCCAATTCATCCAAACCAAAAATAGAAACCCTAAATCAAATGCAGTTAATCCAAACCGAAAATAGAAGCCCTAAATCTAAGTGCAGTTAATCCAAATCGAAAACAAAAACCGTTGTTGCTGTAGAAGCAGTCAAAGAGCTGCTGCTCTTCACCTCTTCTTTTCGCGAAGTGCATTTTGTTTTTTTTTTTTTTTTTGAATTGCATCATTTTATGCAATTCACTATAAAACAAGATGCAATTCATGAAAAAAAGAGATACCGTACAGCACCGATGATTTCCTTTATATATATACATATATATGCCACACATTCATTTTTTGATATATACTGTTTTTTAACGGTTAAAAGAATTTGTGTCATTATACATATACATCTAATGAAACTCTAATAATCAGGATCAAAATAAAAAACGATTAAAATTAATATTAAATTATCAACATTATAATTTTAATTATTCTTCTTAAGATTTAATCACAATTATTGATTTTTAACTTCACACATGCAAAAACGTTTTCCGAACAAATAATGTTCGCAATTTGCACCTCTTATATGATCTCACGGTTGCCGCACATGGTGGAATCCAATTCCACGAAGGCAACCGTGATGGGATCTATCGTCTAGCGTCGACTTCCAGCAATCCAATCTCCCTACATCAAGATCGGCGATTCAGATTCTGAGCTTCATCATCTGTAAAAGGGCAATTTATAAATCGAACCTTTAGGGTTTGTGGGACTTGAAATTTTGATCTGAAGAATCATCAAGATAGAACCTTGAGGTGAAATTTAGGAACCCTTTTGGTGTTTATGCTTAATTTGATTACGTTCTACTTATTTGGTGGACGCTGTTCTTCGATTGTTTGTATGGATTGTTGTGTTGAATGTGTAGAGATTGATGTTTATATGTGCAATATCTGGATTGATTATATGTGCGTTATCTATGAGCTTCGGGTTTCTGGGTTCAGTGGGTTCGATTTATTTGATAGTTTTGGCTGGTACCCAGTTGGATTCTGTGTGTAGTTTGAGCTTCCTGAACTGGGGTTTTGTCGTATGTATTTCCAGCTTGCTGTCTCAGTGTCTTTTGTGTTACATGAATGGCTTTGTTGTTGGCTTTTGCGATTACGCTTTATAGACATTTGGGGAATTGCTTCAATTTGGGGAGATACCTTTTTTGATAATGTAGTGTGTTTAGTGGGCTTTTAGGGTTCGTGTTATCCTCCTACGTTGATCGGACTAAAGTCATAGAAGCTTTAGAGGGTGAATAGTTTGATGGGACTAGTGTTGCTTGTTGCGTTTGTATCTGATAGGTGATGGATCTCGAAATATATTACACAGGGAACACCTATGGTGTACCTCTTGTTGCTGCTTGTGTTCTACATCTTTTTATCGTGAACAACATAGCTCTTGGATACGGCATGAAAGAAACTTTTGATTTATTCTAGAAAGTTTAACCATTAGTAAACAATATTTGGGACATTAACATTCGTCGAAGTACTTTTTCCTAGCTTGAAGTTTTTGACTAACCTTGATGTAGTTAGGGTCACCCGTTCATGATCTCGTTTCACAACAATTAGCTGCAAGCACTCCTCTTGAAGCTACATACAGTACTAGGTCTTTCAACAGTTTTGTAATTTTCTAGTGGAGATAGTGGATAGTAGTATGTATTTTATGTGTAAACATATGTTCATGCTAATTATTTTTGGCATTTTGCCTATGCCACTTATAGTTTCAGGCTTTACGCTTGTGTGCTGAAGTTGCGGATTGATATTGCTTATTGATGTTCATTTCCACAGCTACGATAGTCTGTACATGATAATATTTGTCTTAGACTGTCAGAAATTCGTGATGTTCAGATTGGTTCAACCTTGCATTCCACTTTTGGCTGGTGCAGTAGGTATAGTGTACCAGTAAGCTTCAGCTGAGGTGTCAGGTGTGAGTTTGCTTGTGCTGGTGCTGTGTATTCCTGGGATCTTGAGGAAACTCAAGGTCTAGGAGTTTGGCATTTTGTAATATCACACATCAACAGTATATTTTTTCATCAACGGTTTACTTGTGTACTATTATATTTGCTATGTGTAATAAAGTTCAGAGCTCTGTTGGGGGCAGTGAAGCGATGTTCATGACATGCCAGCAATCTATTTGGTTAAATATGACAGCCTTCTTTCCCTTGTTAATTGCTGCGTGATGCTTCTGATTCCTCAGCTCATACATGATACTATTGGATTACCTCTAATGTGTTAACTGATCCTCCATTAATCCTAGAATGTACAGATCCATGTAATGCAGTTGAGTGTGCTAGCTCTTGTCTCATCTTCCTTGATCTTGTTTTCCTACTTTTGTAGCAAAATGATTAAGTTGTTCAAGGTAAAGGAGAAGCAACTTGCCGATAAAGCTAATGGCAGAACACTCGGCAAGAAGCAAACTCCTGGAGAATTACGACTTCACAAAGGTACTCTATCTCTTTGGCAAGATGACTTTATTAGGCTTTTGTGTTAATGGTTTGACATGTTATGCAGTAATTTCCTTCATCTATTCTGCCCTTCTGATGCTTACATTCCCTTTTCATGACTGTAATTTTCCATTTTTATTTCCATTTGGAAATTTGAGACACTGCTGAATCTTGAATGAGCATGCGACTATTGCGTGAGTGTGACAATTATCCTGAAATAAGGGAAATTAATCCATGCTTTCTTTCATGTTGCAGATATCACTGAATTGAACTTGCCTAAATCTTGTCAAATTTCATTTCCTAATGGAAAGGATGACCTGATGAACTTCGAAGTCACTATCCGCCCTGATGAAGGTTATTATTTGTAAGTATTATTTTCGCAGAGTTGGAAAAATACATTGCACTATTTTTCAGTTGCATCTTTTTGTGATGTTCCTTAGGACCTTGATTCGCTTTTGGAGCTCCATTGATTAACACAATAAGGATTGACAGATGATCTTGATAGAGTACATATTTATAATAACTTAAGGGAACTATATATGGAGGTAAATAGAGTTGAGGGGTGATAAATGATGTTGAGAGGGCTGGAAATTTAGAGATAATAATAAAATTGACGTTGAACAGATCACCAGCAATCAGAGAGCTTTGGCCGACTGAGAAGCTGATTTCCTACACTGTGGCTCATTTTCTAAAGTTGGCCCTTCTTTTTCCGATATGTCAAAAAGTTGTCTACTTGTTTCTCCATGTTGATGTGAATCCCCCAAGACAAACTGAAACGACCCAGAACTACGACGACGTGCTCACAGCTTTAACAGAAAGGAAGTCTAAGCCTTCACAAGTAAAATGCATGTATTAACATGGACAGAAAAATTCTCCATGACTTGATTGTCAAATGTGTGATCAGAAGTCTGCAATTCTACATCCTCACCTGTACTGATTTGGCTTTTTGTTGCATTGGAGTATCTTACTTTGTTAGGTTCTGCAGTTAGAGCAACTAGCCTATCCGCTTATTCTTTTGTTTGTTCTTTTCGGGCCTGATGAGCAGCAGTCACTAGCCTCATTGCAAGAGGCTCTACGCTGCGCTAAATTCATTCAACTTTTCATTCATCCCTTTATTTCTACTAGTATTGCTTGTGTTCAATGGGACAACAAATCGGTGCATTCATCATTCACCATAGCAAGATTTGTCATGATGAAATCATAATCTTCCTTTCCCTTTTTTTTCTTTTTCTCTTCTGTTTGCAGAGGTGGTGCGTTTCTCTTCTCTTTCCAGGTTCCTGGTGTCTACCCTCATGAACCACCAAAGGTCAAGTGCAAGACAAAGGTAAAATACGGTAGACTCAGAATGTGTGGCCTTGCATATATGTATCTCTTGATATAAGATTTGGCTTTTGCATCTGATTTGGCAGGTGTACCACCCTAACATTGATTTAGAAGGAAATGTGTGTCTTAACATCCTGAGGGAAGACTGGAAACCCGTGTTCAACATAAACACGCTCGTATATGGACTGTACCATCTCTTCACGGTACTACCATCTCCCTCTTCGTATGTTCTTATGTAACCCCCGTTCACTGTAATCTGTATTTATGAAAGGCCTTGTATGTATTCCAGCAACCCAATCATGAAGATCCGCTGAATCAGGATGCAGCAACTGTGTTGAGAGATAATCCCAAGATGTTTGAGTCCAATGTTAGAAGAGCTATGGCAGGTGGATATGTTGGCCAAACTCAGTTCCCCAGGTGTCTTTCATGATTTAGTTCGACAGGGTCTAGTTTCTTGCAAAAGCTCGGTTCCGAGGCTCTCAAATATGTATACAGTATCTTATTATATGCTTTAATTGGGATTCTGGTTTGAGGACGTCGAATGTATGCTGGCTGAATATTCAGAATGATGGGGGTGATGATACTTTTAAATTGTGGACACAATCGGTATCGCTTCTTGACATCATGCTATAAGTTGCAATTATGTCTTCTACAATGACGATTGAAGTTGCTGTGTGATTATCGTAAGATGCCCTTGCAGTTATCCTGGAGGCATTCGTAGTTGGTCGGGTTTCTATCACAGCGTTTTCGTTGAAACCTGTACAACTCCACTTCTGCTGTTGCCTGTAATGCAGCAAGAACCTCTTGAACTTGATACTTACTATGATTTCAAGTTCTATTTTTTTTTTCCTTTTTTCTTTTCCACTCATATGCGTTCTGATGTCAAGCTGATGTTGGTCTACGCAGCTCTTATTGTGTCGTGCTGTTTTCCTCCTATATGACCATTCAGTAGAAGAAATGTACCAACATTCTCGTCGACAATTGTCAGTGGGATTTCATCTTCTACAAAATTCCATCTTAAGCAAAGTAGTCGAGCGGGATCTCGATGTAACATGTGCCAGATTTTGGTCCTAATTAACCAAAACCAGTATCGACACGAGTGAGTTCCAGTCAGCCAAAAACTGCTGATGAGAACCAAATGTCTTATTCTCATTGGCAAAATAACCCCCTGATGTGGCACTTGTATTGACATCTCAGACAAACCTTATCCCTTCTCTTCTTCCTTGCTAATGCGTTTCACAGTTCTGCTTTTGCACTAGAACCTTCTCATCTTTCACCGCAGAAACTGTCCTGTTGCCAAGATAATTCACGCAGCAAAATGGCTCTCCAGGCAGCATTTCTTCATCCATATTCAATCTCTTGTTCTCCCAAAGAGGTACTCTTCCATCACTTCACTATCTTTGTTATGATGTTATCTATTTGGTTAACTTATTCGGCATCAAAAGCTCCCGTTTAAACCGGGATTCGGGAGAGGAAGATGTACGCAGCCAAAAATTTTTACTTTGGAATGATAGAGAACCACAAATTCAGTTACCAAAAGCAATAATTTAAGCATAGACAGTGATGATTTTGCATTTGCCCTTCATTGCAGGGAAGATACTCAGTTTCTGCGAGGGAGACAAGCTGAACGTTTCAAGGCTGAGTTATTCTTCAAGACTGCGACTAGGAGCAAGGTATAACATATGCCTCTTAGTGCAGTTCTGCCTTGCTTGCTTTAACAATATCGGTTGAGAAATAGTCTCTCCCTTGTGTGCAACAAGGATGAAACTATGTATATCTCGCTGTCCTCCAGACCTGTCTATGATAGGAATAACTAGGGTGTTGTTGGGAGTTCCGACATGGTCAAGGTGTGACATGGCCTAGTCTATCTCATTTCATAATGTAGTCCATTTTGAAGTCGTCGTCGTCATCATTTGTCCAAGTCTCACTCACTCAAAATCTACACCGAGAGATGATACTGTATGACCAGAAGAGTTGCTCAATAAGCACATGAATAAACGGGGTACCAACGCATAATTTAACTTAGTTGATTAGTCGAAACATGTATCATGTATGCATATTTTTTCGATTATATGTGATTAATGTGTTCAAGTTGATGTTTATATCTCTACCATATTTCACTGAATGTAATAACAAAGGGAGTGGCATTGGATTCAACCGTTCAGGGACTTAGACTAGAGCAGAGAAAATGTGGAGTCATCAGAGCACAAACAGCAGCAATAGCACCTGTTATAGATCCGGCCACACAAGAGAAGAAAAAGACCCTGAGGAAGGGCAATGCCATCATCACTGGCGCCTCATCCGGTTTAGGCCTGGCTGCAGCCAAGGCCCTAGCGGCAACAGGCCAGTGACATGTCATCATGGCCTGCAGAAACTTTCTCAAGGCAGAGAAGGCTGCCAAGGCAGCAGGAATACCAAAAGAGAATTATACCATATTGCACCTGGACCTTTGTGGATGCATTCAAGCGCTCAGGCAGGCCACTTGATGTGCTGGTATGCAATGCAGCGGTCTAATTGCCTACTGCGAAGCAGCCGACTTATACAGCTGAGGGGTTTGAGCTCAGTGTAGGAACCAACCATCTTGGACACTT
>JAOVYX010015949.1:0-26136 GCA_035668315.1 Drosera spatulata | reverse complement strand
AACCTCATCACTCCCATCAAAACCTCCCAACCCAAATCCCCCCTCCCATTTCCACACAACCTAAAAATCATCTGCGTCAGTCTCACCGGATTGGGAACCAACCCATACTTCTCCGCAAGCCTCCCCACCACACTCGCCACCTCCTCGTCCCCAACCCCGCCATTCACCAGCCCCCAAAACACAATCCCGCTCACCCGACACTTATCGCCTATCTCGAGCATTTCGTCGAGCACCTTCAGGGCATTCCTAACCCGCCGGCAACCCACCATCCCCTCCACCGCCGCATTCCTCAATTTCTCGTTTCTTGCACCCTTTTGCACACTCTCGTAAACCCTAATCACCTCGTCCCCATTCCCGGCCTTCGCTAAAACCCTAATCATAGCGATTGCATCACGCGCAGGGGTTTGTGAACCAGATTCATCACACGGGTGGATAGAGAGAGGTGGTGGTGGCTGAGATGTGGTGGAGGTGAAGACATGGGAGAGGCGGAGGGGTTTGGGGTGGGGTGACTGCGGCGGAGAGGTGGTGGTGGAAGGGGCGGCGGCGGCGGCGGTGAAGAGGCGGATTTGGGGGTTGATTAGGCAGCGAAGGGGTTTGGAGTGGATCATGTTTGACACAGGTTGACTGGGGTTTGTTAGTACGATTCAAGTTTATTTTCGTTCTTATGCTTTCCACAGGCACGAAAAATCCTGTATAATTTTGCGGGCTATTAATGGATCAGAAGTTGAATTTTTTAAAATAATCTTTTCAAGAAAAAATTCTATATAAGGTTTGTGCATCATGTGTGGATAGATTTCAAAAACCCTAGCATCGTCAACATGTATTTTTGACTTTTGAGTATGTTACATAACGAAAAGTTGACGGATTTGGCTTGAGGTCTGCTATGTATGGGTGCAAAATAGACGAAACCAACCCAGGCTTGATCAACTGTTTACTCTGCTCAGATTTGACTCGTTTTAAAACTCATTTATTTAAAACTCATTTACAACTCAATTCGTTCACAACTTAGTTCATTAAAATTTCATTTACGACTCAACTGGTTTCAGGAGCTTTCCTACGGCCGTGCCAAGACTGAGGAGGCGTGGGTTCAGCTCCACTTCCGAAATTTTGCCTTGCCTTTTTCGAAAGGTAATTTTGCCTAACTTTGTAAAGAACTGTTGGGCTCAAATATGGGCTGGGACTGGACCAACAAGACGAACATTTCAGCCCAAACCAACCTGAGCCAGCCCACACCCGAAGATGGAACTAACTATGAAAATGATACGTGTACACTAACCAAAAATATGACCCGCATTACATGCCTGTACGTCAGGTGTCGAAAATTATTCAATATTTTTCCATTTTTTTGGATCGTGGATGGTGGTGCATTCTGTTTGTATTAGGCGTAATTAACTTCTAGTGGGGAAACTTAGCAGCTACATGTTCTCTATAAACAGCGATCTTCATAATTCATCACTTAAAATGATATTCGAGTGTCGAAGCAATGCCACGAGGTCATGTCCTTGGTCTCCTTAAAATGACTAATTATCCCATTGTTCTTTTGTTCCTACCCAACGTGACCTTAAACTCATCTTGTAATATGCCCAAGTTATTACGTCCTATGGTCATCTTCCACTCGCGTTGATGGATGTGGAAAATGACCATTGAAATAAGATGAGATAAATAGCACCAAATTATGTCGATGAAGTGTTTCTGCTTAGATGATGGAGAAGTATTAGAAAGTTAATTAAGAGGATTTGTGTGTGCAAGTTAGGAGGATACAATCGTATAGATAGATAAGGGATTATTTTAAATAGAAAGAAAAATCAGGTGTAGAGATTGAAGAGAAACATGAAAGATTATAACGAGAAGACTAGCTAGTAAGGTCGACTTCATTTAGTGGGTCTATAACACATGGATTATGATGGAATTATGCCTCTCTTATGGTTAGTGTTGCCTTGTTTTATTAGTGGCAGTTAATACCATCTCTACACCAAAAGATTTCGAGAGGGATATTTGCTTGTCGTGGAGCTCAACTGATATGGATATATGATCCGACAGAAGTCGAAATATAGGTACAGTGAAGCGATCACGTGAAGTTTGGAAGTATACATAGTGGTGGCTTGGGAATTCCTAATTCTTTAATCAAAATACCGATGACCAATGAGAGTATGAAACATATCTTAAAGAGTCATTGACGGACCATATCTATATTAATAGACGGAGTCCATAAGTTAGTTTCACATTCCGCATTTTACAAGTGTCTGAGAAATTAAACTCGGAGATTGGATCACACCAACAACAATATAAATAGATCATGTATCTTTCTTCTATTGTCAATTGATATTAGAAGTGAATTTTATTTTTCTACATGGTATCAGAGTCAGTCCCATACGTGTTGGACTAATCGTCACACGTGTTTTACATCATCCGATTATCAGTTCACGTTTCAAACCCAAAAAAGATATTTGCGTAAGAGAGCGTGTTAAAGATACAAAACCTACTCGAAGACCGGATAAAATATGCTAAACCACACATGCTCCACGTCATCCGATTATCAGTCCACATTTCAACTCTAAAAAAAACATTCGCGTAAGAAAATATGTTAGATATATTAAACCTATATCAAAAATTAGATAAAATATATAACAATATAAATAGATCATGTCTCTTCTCAAATTAAAAATTTCCTCGACTTCTCCATTTTCTGTTTCGTAATTTCTGAACGTTGCCATCACATACATATAAAGTTGTTTACTACAGTATATAATACCTGTTTCATGATAATGATGCATGTCAGTGGAGGATTCCATCAACATAGTGTCTTGTTGTTGAATGAATGTTTAGGGACAGCTACGCATATATATATGATGGATAATTTGGTTAGAGGATCCATTCGGTGTAGCACCATATTGCACACTATAAACAGTTAAATAGCCCAAATCTTTTTCAAGTACAGGAAGGAATATAGAAACCGAGGTTGTTTGCATCAAGTACATTATATGTCCATTACTCCTTGTCCATTATTTGTCTCCCTTATCTATCCATGACATCCTAAAACATTGAAACGTATTGCATCAATCCGTTTCTCTAATAATAGACAATATTCTATTAGGTTCAAGATGAGGAACTACTCAAATATGTCGAATATGTCACATTCTATAGGTCCATGAGAATGTTTGTAACACATAAAATAGTTCCTATCTAGTTTTATGTTTCATGCTCGATCCGAACGAGATACGATTGAGCATATCAAATTAAATATTCATAAACCCTCTCGGATCATCTCCTAATCCTGAGGTTAGAGATTAAATATCTAAATGATCAAAAAATATTCTCTTTCTATTTAAAGATAAGATTAAGACTATATATACATCATCATATACTCTTATATAAATACTATTCCCATATTTCGTATTTGACAAATTATATGATTTTTTTCTTCTTCTTCTTATGTCCATGTGTTCAGATTTTCGATGAATTGAGCCAAGTGAAACTACCGTTTGCTACATGATTTTGATAGTGACAAGCATATGCGGAGCATCAACATCAGAAGTTGAATCATGACGAGACAAGAAGCTTAGAAGCAGTGGTCACATCGTGGCAATGCATAGTGTATCCATGAAATTGTCAATGCACTTGAACAGTACGCAACTCCCCCAATTTGACATCAACAAGTGATAAATGAATGAGCTATCAAAACATACAGCCAAATGATAGAGCAATTTGCTTCTAATTTCAACATGATCGAGACACTGCTAACCCAAAATGAAAAGAATCTACAAGGCACGCGCAAGAGATGGTGGAGTGTCCTATTTTGTCGTCCGAGTAATCACCAGTCATCCTAACTACCATGTCTACCTCTACTATCTTGTCGTATATATTTCCTCCATCGTATTTTAGAATATCTATTTTATATATAAATTTAGATTTATTTTTTTATTTAATTATTAATCACAAAATAATTTCTATATATGAAAACGCTGAAAATTTTTTAAAACATTTCAAAATAACAAAATAATATAAAATATAAAAAACGAAAAAAACATCTTATATGACATTAATTTATTCTATCAAAAATTCAAACTCATGTTGCCGGTCTTCAGATTAATCATTGTTTGTTACCCAAAGTAAGTATTCCAACATGAAAACATGAAATGTCAAGTTGATATCCCAAGTTGGACAAAATCATAAGGTGCTAATCAGACTCGATCGGGTTATAGGCATTGTGACATCTACAGGTACTACTGTTCACAATTATTCCCCTTCTCCTACTCTTACTCGTTCCAAAGAAAGAAAGTAATTTTTAGACATTGAACCCGAATATGGTTGGAGAACCATTCATAAAAGTTGCCAGAAACAGTTCCTTCACTAGCTAGTTAAGATCAAAATGCTGGATCAATTCTCACGTCCTACACGTATGTACATGAACACGAGAAAATTATAAGAACTACGATAGCTTGCTCCGATCGCAATGTAAATCGCAATAACGTAATCATATCATATCACCTATCGATTTCTTACAATAAAGGATCGCCTCGTACACAGAGCTCTCAGGATCATTCGAAGTTCTCCTGGAACAATAAGAAGTTGTGCTGCTTCTAGCAGGAGACACTTCAGGTGAACTTATCGTCGATCTGCTCGTAATAACCTCTCTCGATCTTCTGTCGAGATCATCGACTCTCGTGCATCTCCTCGACCCGCTAGGGCTCCAATTAGGCATGAAGAATCTCAAGCACTTGATCACAATGTCCTTGGAAGATCCCCTCCATTTTCTTGGAATTATTTTCCAACTTCGAGTGCTGGACGAAGCAAGTGCTCGACAAGAAGACGAAGATGAATAACGAGGAAAAAAATCCGATGTGTCCATTAGGCGCTGTTTTTCCTTAGAGGGGTTGACGAACAATGGGATAATGACACCGTTGGAGATGATCTTGTCAGCATGGACTATGGATTCGGACAAGCATACGTCGAAGATGAAGTTATGATCGGGGTGATCGTGGTTGTCGATGAGGCTAGTGATAGTCGACGAGGGGTTTGGATTCGCTAGCCAGCTGTAGGAGAAGCTCTCGGTTGCAAGGGAATGAAAGTTATTCTCCATGCTTGAGTTTGAGGAGGAAGAGTGAAGAATAGGATATGAGAAGCAAAGAGAATGCTGAGGACAAAAGCAGAGGATCTGTTTTGGGTGTCTCACTTTATATAAACCATGTCCTAATTGGCTAATGATGCTGATTTTTGCTAGCGGTTCTCTGGAAATTATTTTCAAGACATCAATAATCTATATCAATACATGTAAAACAGAATAACAATAAAATCTGAGGTCAAATTTTGATGATGTTGGCTATGTTATGATTGATCTGATAGATCTAATTGTTTTCTTGATTAGATCTATTATGACGTCTCAAATTCTTCTAATTAATCAATAATTTTATGATGTGTTTTTATTTAAAATATAAATTTATTTATCATTTATTTATGGTTTATTCCATATGCATCTTTGACGGTGGCGAATGTCGATTCTATCCTAGAACAACAAGGGCTCAACATGGCACGTTAAGAAAAGGAAGCCTATAATTGCAAATGGGACACACAAGCAAGACATAAGGGTGACCATAAAGGAAAAGAATGTCCATTAAATTAAAGTCAAGCAAGGAACAATATGGGCCTTTGTCAATTTTCAGATGAATAGGCAAACATGAAACTAAACATATTTGATGAGAGATGAGGGGACAAGATCAGCTGAAATGTAGACCATTGTTTGTGGGTTTGCACGTAGTGTTATACTGTATCTCATGAAAATCAGCTTCATAGTTTAGGGGAAAGAGGACATATCTGAATATTATCATGGGAAAAATTGGTATTTTTTGGGCTCAAAGTCAAAGAATATTGTGAAGAAAATGAAATGTGTCTTAAGAGTAATGCAATAAGAGTAAAATAATTTAAGGGAATTAATTGAATGGCGTTGGAAATGGTGTGGCATGAAACCAGCATTGAGTTATGGGTCTCGTCTTATTTTTCAATGGTGTTTCATTTGATCGGACCGAACACTGTACTGTTTAAATAAGTAACGGCAACATCATTGACGTTGTAAGATTAATATATGATAAAGTTTGATCGTTTCATGACACGATTAAAAATTCTCTCGACAATAATAAGAATCATATTGTTGTAATTTAAATGAGACAGAAAGACGAGGGAAAAATTTGCTTATCACCCGGTAAACACTTCTTGATGTCTATTTGGGTTTGGCGAATATATATCATGACACACATAAACTTAGGTGTCTCTAGTGAAATCAACGGTCAAGATTACAACATGATAAGTAGATGCATCTTGAGATGAGAGCCCAATAATTAATAGATCCACTACGATCAAGTTCGTACATAATCTTAAACATATCCACAATCACCTTTAATTTTAACTGTTGATTTTAAATAGAGATATCTAAATTTATAATATATGTTATGACATATATCTATTTTTTCCTGTCTATTTTTCGTCAACGTGTATCTCATAAAAGGAGGAAATACCGCTAGTTGGGCCAGGCCGTTATATCAGATCCAATGGGTTCCATTCAGGTCCAGAAATGAACCCAAAACCTCTACTAACAAACTGTTGTGGGTTTTAACTGAGTCACTGGGCCCAGTTCAAGCCCGCATCCCGATCAAAGCTCCACAAGAGACTTGATGGGCCTGAAGCCCAGCCCAAATGTGGGTCATGACAGCTAGTGCATGTTGATGGAACACCGAGCATGGCAGCAAATGCATGTTAGGGTGAAACGTTACATTTGGATTCATTAGCTGGATTTGTAATCAAAACCGCGAGGGATTTATATCCAATGTAGGACCAAAAAAATCATAGCAAAGCACGCAAAGTGACCACAAACGCAATGCGATCATCAATATGGGAGCTTGGATAAACTTAACGAATATTCTTTTTATCCTAAGTAGTCGATCCAATTAACGTATAAAGTATTTTCTCTATGATATAAAGGGTTTTTGTTAAGACTACTATTACAAAAGTATATTAGTATGATTTCAGTAAGAATTTAGTTTATAAAAACACACCTGTAAAGATGAAGTTTGATTCGTATCGCGGGACGATCAAACATCATTTTTTAAAAAAATTATTGTGAAACATTAATAATAATTTAAATTATGTATTTTAGTCCGACGTCAATGGTATAATTTTCTTGTATCATTAACACGACAAACGAAACTTTTCAAAATATATGTTAAATAATACAATGATTAAAAGTGTTGTATTTAATATGAAAATTAGGGAATTACATTTTCATGAGATCAATTTCTGGCGATGTATTTGCGTGGCTACTACTAGAGGTGAGGAAAAAAAAAAAAAAAACACGAAAACCAAATTATCGAACCAAACTGAACCGAAAAATTGAATTCGATTTTCGATAATACGGTTATTCCTTTAAATTCGGTTTCGGTTTTGGATTTTTAAAAAATTCGATAATTCGGTTAACCGAATTAACCAAAAATATATGAATTTATTCTTTAATTTAATATTAATTCAATCTTTATATCTTTTTTTATAGTGATATAATTATTAAAAATGTATATTAAGTGTATAAAAAATTTGTTATACCCTATTTAATGCATTTACGAATTATTTTTTATTTAATATTCATATACTCTTTTTCATTTTTTAAAGAAAATATTAAAATTTTAAAATCTTTAATAAATTCGATAAATAACCGAATGCGAATCGAATTTCGATTACCGACACCGAATTATAGAGCTCATTTCGGTTCGATTTTGTAACGTTTCCGGAATTCCGTGTCGGAAGACACGTGAGCGTTATGTCATTACGGACCCGATCCGTGACAAGGCCAAACAAATCGAATGGGTTTAGGGATATAAATATCAAGGAAACTATAAATAGTAACCACATTCATAACTTACATTCTCAAATACCTGTTTTAATTACAGCAACGGTGCGAAGACCATCCAGACCGATTGTTATATTAAATAAGGTAGATCCTCTGATGTGGTATTACATCCGAAAATACGTGAGATCATCTATATGTATGCAACCTCACACTAAAAATCTTCACGTGCTGTTGGGAGAATATCTGCAATTGAAAAACATTACCGTGAGCTAATGAAGCTCAGCAACCTCAGATGTATGAATCCCAATTACAGGGAACTTTCGCTGAAGGTTATGACGATCGTCGAAAGTCCATAAAACATTTATATATATATATAGGAAAATATGGGCGCCATATCAAATAGCATTGTTTCTCATTGCTTTATATGGCTTCGTGTTACTTTTAAGAGTCATTTCTTTTCTTTGCATTAATTTAGGGTTCATGACTTGACTCAAAAGCGGCAACTCTAAAAATATGACCGACTCGGAGTGTAGAGATAAGATGTCAATCGTCAGCCGGGTTACCCAATAGGTTTTGTATATTCGCACCTGCCTACTCTGTACGTCGTCTTGCACCTCTTGTGCGAATTCAATATGGTATCGTTTGTCACCATTGAGATAATTTGGGCCTCTCTGCAGAGACCAACTCGTGGTCCCGCCACAATGGCGTAGAAGCCGCTGCATGCATGCAAAGAGGATGGGGGATGCCCATCGCTCCCTATGTAGTTCTCACCCGTGACGTTGACTCAGAGAATTATACTGGAGTGTAATGACTCAAACAAAACCACTAAGGCTATTTAAGGAATGCAACGGATGATCGCAATGGATCAAAGAAGGGACACCATGTTCGACCTTCTCAACAATCTCAAGGAAAACGAGCAACGATCCACAAGGGATGTCAATGCCGTCCTTATCAGTTCAAGAAGGATATTTCTTATTCGTTTGCTTTTCATTAGTTCGCATGGATAGTATAACTATGCTTCACATGCCCCGTTCCCTTTTTATTAATCGTTGAGCGGTCGCTTTCATTTATTTTTCGTGAGGATATATACATTATAAGGGTGTATTCTAGGTTATTTCGACTCCAAATACCCCACCACATATCAAACGTAATCATATGCATGTTTGACGTTATATTTTCATGCGTATGGGTTATATATCTCAAATACGCTTTTAGATTTAAGGTTCGATGCACGAAATTGTCGTTTTCTTGGTCAAAAGGTCGTTGCGGGCGCGAATGGTCGTATCGCGGGCGCGACACTCCCCCGTCGCGGACGCGACGCCACTGTGCAACCAAAATTGTCAATTTTCCTTGGTCGTGGGAACGACTCAGGATTGTCTCAGCCGCGACTGTTCTGCAGCCCAGAACGTCCAGAAAACTTTCGTCCAACGCCACGGATCCCTCATTTATCATCAAAACGTATACAAACCATTGCATACATATCATTCACGGCATAAACGTATCCCACACATGCACGAATGTGCTTAAATCGTGTGAACGAATAAAAGAAGCGTCTCGAACGTGTGAGGTTACCTCGTTTCGTGTTTGATTTCCCTCGGCTCGTTGCTGCTGCTGCCCTTCCTATCACTGTCGTCGTTGATTCTCCCCTCGCTGCTGCTGCCCCACGCTGGTGTTGGCGTTGTGATGATGAAAACGATGGTGAGATGATGGCGATGATGGAATGAATAAGATGATGATGATTGTTGTGTTGTATGATGTTGAAGATGATGTCGCAAGCGGCGTTGCTGTTGGTGGTAGCAGATGGTGGCTGCGGATGGAGAGGAAGGTGAGTGATGGTAGGAGACAGGAAGTGGAATGGAAAGAAAGGGTGGAAGTGGATGTTGACGGGAGAGAATGAGAGAATTAGGTGGATGTGGGAAAATAATCCCATTTCGTCACACGATACGTCTCGTTTAGTTCTCTATTTACATAAATTTCATAATATTTAATCATCGATAATTCATTTGTATCGATAGATTTATTCCATATACGAAAATATGACGTCCTGAATCATAATCCATTATATATGGGATTACAATCGTTAGCCCTAACGCGTAGCGTTTATAACGTTGTAACGTTATTCGTTCGTAATGTTTATTGGAGCCTTCAACCAACCATCCCAAATATTCCGTCGTCATATTTGATTTAGTAATCAAATATTTTCTTGGATTTAAATATATAATATTTAAGCATGATTTATTTTAAAATCGTAACGTTATATATTCATTTTAAAACTCCCAAAATTTCTCGTTTTCGAAAAACCAAATTTAATTCGATTAATTATAACAAAAAAAAATTCAATAAAAACTGAATTCTCACCCCTAGCTACTAGCCGTTACAAAACTTTAAATTATTGGGAACGGGATCCCGATGGTATCGAGTTCAGGACACACAGCATCTCTTTTTTCAAATCATCACGATCAAGATGAAAATGATAGAGACTCATCAATGCATCAAAAAATGCTGATTTTTGCATGTATCGTAACCGTGAAGAAGATTTTTTTTTTTTCCTAAAAAAGAAGAAGATCATTGATAGATTAAGAACAAGTGCAATGCTATATGTCATTTTGACATAAATAAAATTATATTTTGTCAATGAACAATATCAATTTGTTAAAATTTAGTTACGTTGCTCGTGCTATAATATAATAATGTGGTAAATCAATGGACATGAGATTGTCGTAAAGGATTTTTTCTTTACATAGGGATTTTTGCATCAATTTTTATGAATGAAAAAAAATGATATTGTTATTTTCATATCTATATATGACACAATAAATAACAAAATGATAAATTTATAATGAAATAACTAATGCATTGGAGTGTTATACTATTGAGTCATTATTATTTATTTAAATATGACAACACATTTGTCTATAGTATTTGTTCTTACACAAAAACAAATTACAAGTTCCAATATGAGTAATTTAATTAATCCCCAACCCTAACTAACCAAAATATTCCATATTCGTGAAAAAAATCACACATGGACACATGTTGCTTTGCAAATTCCTATAAAAACAGCACATCATCGTTCATCATCCTCATCAAAACCACCGTTACTTGTCTAAATCTCCACAACTCAAATCCTCTCCAGTTTCTATTCCAACGGTTTCCCACGAAATCAGTAACCTCTCAAAACACACAAAAAAAACTCAAAACCCTTTCAAAAACAATCACCCAACTTTGATTTTCTTCATAAAATCAATCCAAGAAAATCACCCAAAAGGAAATCACAACAAAAATAAAATCCAATCATTCCAATTCATACCCCATACAAATGGGTTTGGTTTGTTTTGATTGGATTTGATCAATTTCATCCAATCACACATTGCCCAGATCATAAAAATCAAATCTTTTTTGGTTCCCTGTTTGTTGATTGAGATTCAAGAAAGAAGATTTGATTTCATTTGGGTGCTAAGAAAAATGGTGACGAATTCAAGGAAGTATATCACATTAGAGGAACTCAAGGATCATAACAAGCCAGGTGATCTATGGATCTCAATTCAAGGCAAGGTATATGATGTATCAAATTGGGTGAAAGATCACCCTGGTGGTGAGGCACCTTTGTTAAACCTAGCAGGACAAGATGTGACCGATGCGTTCATCGCGTATCACCCCGGTTCGACATGGCATTATCTCGATAAGTTTTTCAATGGGTATCATGTTAAGGATCTTGAGGTAACTGAGGTATCAAGAGATTACAGGAGACTTATCAATGAACTGAACAAGAATGGCTTGTTTGAGAATAAGGGACATGGGACATTGTTTTGTTTCGTTTCGATCGCTATAATATTTATGGCCTGTGTGCTTGGTGTTGTGGTATGTGATAGTGTTTTGGTTCATTTGGGTTGTGGGATGTTGTTGGGTATGGCTTGGATTCAGAGCGCGTATCTCGGGCATGATTCGGGTCATTATGTGATCATGTCTAGTCGCAGGTTTAATAAGCTCGCGCAGCTTGTGACGGGGAATTGTCTCACGGGGATCAGTATCGCATGGTGGAAGTGGACGCATAACGCTCACCATATTGCTTGCAATAGTCTTGATCATGATCCTGACCTGCAGCACATTCCTGTGTTCGCTGTCTCGTCGAAGCTGTTTCATAACATGACGTCCTGCTTCTATGGGAGGAAAATGGTGTTCGATCCATTGGCTAGGTTCTTGATCAGCTATCAACATTTGACGTTCTATCCGATCATGATCATCGCTAGGATCAACCTGTACGTGCAGACTTTCCTCCTGTTGTTCTCCAAGAGAAAGGTGCCTGACAGGGCCCTTAATATAGTTGGTATCATGGTATTCTGGACATGGTTTCCTCTACTCCTCTCATGCCTACCCAATTGGACAGAGCGAATCCTCTTCGTGCTAGCAAGCTTCTCAGTGACATCCCTCCAACATATACAGTTCTGTCTTAACCATTTCGCGGCAAATGTGTACGTGGGGAAGCCTGGTGGGACGGACTGGTTTGAGAAACAGACAAGCGGGACAATCGACATCTCGTGCTCCTCGATGATGGATTGGTTGTATGGCGGATTACAGTTTCAGCTAGAGCATCATCTTTTCCCTAGACTTCCAAGATGTCAATTGAGGAAGGTCGCGCCTTTGGTGAGGGACCTATGCAAGAAGCACAATTTGCCTCATAGGAGTCTGTCGTTCTTGGACGCCAATATTTGGACCATTAGGACGCTCAGGGCCGCGGCTCAGCAGGCACGAGACCTCACCAATCCGTCCCCAAAGAACTTGTTATGGGAAGCTGTTAATACTCACGGATGAGGCTGTGATCACGAGAACAACATATCTTGCGGCTCATGAACGTTGGCATATAGTATACTGTTTCTACTTTCCAGTCCTTTTAACTGTGTAAGAATGCGATTTGTTTGTTCTTTCAGTTGCTGGAACTTAGAAGATACATCTTTGAGCAACTATTGTAACATGTCGATTCTATATGTTAAGCCAGTGGATTTGAGTATTATCTCAGTTGAAGGAGGAGTCATCTGAGGAGTATTTTTGTTATGTAGAGACAGCAGAATCAAGTTGAAATTTTCTGCTCTTCTTCTACTGTATGATGCAAAGATCACTGTATCTTGCTTGCTTCAGTTGTTATTCGCCGAGTTGGTTAAAACAACAACTATCATTTCAATGGACTGAATTTAAATCTGTTCACAAGTATGGAGCTTTTGCGAGTCGCGGCAAGGCATCATGAATTCAATGTATTGGAGGTTTATATATCAGTTCTCCGGAGGATCACGGTCAACAGCTTCTGATGATATCTAATATGAAGTGCAGTTTCCTGGATATGTATTTGCAGCTGATTGGCATTCATCATAAAATTCAAAGGGTAAAACTAAGATGACATGAAGTGGCTGCTGATGAATCTGGGGAATGGCAAGCAAATACGTTGAGTTTTATTATCTCTTTTCTCAAATCTTTTGCTTTGTTGCAGCAGACTCACTTATTCTTTTTTCCTTTTGGTTAGAGTGTAACTTGAACAACATCATCTGAACAGATCCCTACAATGGTTAACTTTGGTTAATCGATGATTTTGATTTGATCAATGTGTGGCAATATCCCTACAATGGTTGAATTGGTTTCACGAGGTCATATATAAATCGATGATTTTGATTTAATCAACGTTACAATGAAGTTCAACACTTGTTGCGGGGATTACGTTTCTAACATTTTCTTTTATCCATCGTTGTCATGATATGGGAATGCTAAGGAGTGAAGCAAGCAAAATGAGGGAATTCCCCATAAGGTAAGGAACTTGGTGCAATTGCTTTTGCTCCTTCGGCTAGCAAAGTATATACTCCCATCGAATATGACAGCTAAAGGACACATTCTCATGGTTAGATATTGACCTTAAAAGCATTATTTAATTAATCCTTTTGGCTCAATCAAAGTAAGAATAGATTAAGTTGACGTCCAAACACGTTGGAAAAAATGGATGCAACTGTCCATCATAAGATTTGAGCTTTGCTCATGGGTGAATTGTGAGCTTGTGAGGGACGAATTGAGGTTGAGGTTAATTCCACCGTAGGAAGTCGAATGAAAAAGAAAACCAACATGTAAACAAGTTTTTTCTTTGAATTGAAAAATTGTTCTTTGGAGAATCTCACATGTTATTTATAATGGAATAATGAGAAAATTAAATATGAAAGACTTTCAAGTTTTATTAATCGTTGATTTAATTTTTTCATATTTAACTAATATGATATATAGGTTCAAATATTTTAAAAATTTTCAAATCATATTTTCAATTTTTTTAAAATCTCAATAGACACATATTGAGATTTTGACACCTGGTCACTTGCACTATACATACACATTACTCGTACTCTGTCCTTTACATTATGAGGACCTTGATGGTTGTTACCAAGTCACTCGTTGCTTCTCTTCTCCTCCTATTAAACACACCTTCCCCTCACAAAAAACCATTACAAAACGCAAGAATAATTCCCCCAAAATCTAAACCAAAACGCAACCGCCCCTTTCTTGCTCTGTTTTGTCTGACCCCTCTCTGTTTCTCCTCTTCACTTCTCAGCCCACCAAACCCACAAAAACACAAAAAAGCCTCGTCGTTTCTCGAATCACAGAAACCAAAACGACAAATCCCAATCCCCAAAATCACCCATTTCATCACATAAAGAGCAAACAAGATGGGTTCTGAAATGGGTTGCATTTTGCTCTGAGCATTGTCGTTTTTCTCAAAAATTCGAAGGTAAGAGAAGAACCCATTTCGATTTTTTGATACCCAGATGGTTTCCATTGATGAATTCGATTCAGTTTTGTAATTTTTTTTGGGTTTCCTGTGGGCATTATTCGTGGGCAAAGGGGTAACTGTGAATGACGAGTGCCCATCAGTGTTCAAGGGCTGTTTGAGCGATTTCGTGAATGTATTTGGTTGTTTATGTCGAATCTAGAACGACCCATTTGGTGTGGACTGGTCGAGCTCAGTTCCGTGAAGTTCAAAACCTGAACTTTTCTTTCATTTTCGATATTCCCCGTTCGAAGAGGGTTTGTTCTGCCGTTTTCGATATTCCCCGTTAGTTTAGTTTTATGGGATTTGTTCAAGTTGATGTTTTTTTTTTTTTTTTTTTTTTTTGTGTTGTTTTCTTTGGTTTTATTGTTGCATGTGAGAGCCTTGTTTTTTTTGGGTCATGGTGATGTTCACCTTACCTTTTTTGTGTTGTACATTAGTGTTCTGGTCTTGCATATTCGATTTAGGTCTTGCTCTGAAATTGGATTGTGTAAGTCCAAGAATTTGATTTGGGTAGCTGATTTGAGTAACCTGCAACTTTCGATCATCTGGGTTAGGTTTTTTTTAGCCTTGTTGATGTTATCTGGTTGTTGGTACATGCTTTTAATCCCAAATCTTGTGTTCTAAATGTCTTGTCGAGACTCGATAGAAATAGTCTCTTATTTAATGGGTATGTATCCAAATTCCTTTTATAGGTTTCTTTGTTTTCTCAACATCCATTTTTTTTGGGCTACCTATTTGAATCATCTTTGTGATCATTCATGTGGAGGAGAACTAGTTTTGCAACAGAAAAGCGCTGAGATAACATGTGGAGGAGAACATAGAGATAAATCATGACGAACAGGGAAAACTTGTTTTGCAATAGAAAACCGCTGATTTTCCAAAAACAAAAAAGTAAAAAAAATTTGGGTATTTCCGAGGACAAAAGAATGGGTTATATTTGTTGAGAATTTTTGTTTTCTCCTGAGTGGTATCACTGGGTAAGGGTTATATTTATTGAGAGTTATTTTTTTCTGAGTGGTATCTCTGGGTATTTTTTTTTTTTTTTTGCTACAATCATTCTATTAAACAAAAAATAATATAAAAATTCATCTAACAAAAAGAACCCTACTTTGTTATATGAAGTGATGTTTATAATGGATCTTTTGATTTATGATATGCCCATTAAGTTTGGCTTGAGAAAATGAACCTTAATTTATGCCCTATTAGATTCTCGAATGTAGGATATACTGAGTTCAAAACTCTATTAAGAGTATATCTCAAACAATAGAGCTGATCATCTTTACCCGCTTTAATGTTTCCATAGTACGATAATAGTAAAATTATAATGAATCACTTGAATTAGTCACCTATTGATTCAAGTAATTAAAAACATTGCAAGCGATAAGGATCATATATAGCCTGGTGGAATATAGCTTAATGCGTGATCACATGCATGTGCAGTATATACTACTTAAACGTGACCATTAATAATGAATGGAATGATACGGGATCTATATGTACACTTTCTAGTACTTTTCTCACGTGCGATGTGAGTTTATATATTGTTGACATACACACATATGCATCGATGATCGATTAATGTAATAAATGGTGACGGCCTGATGCGTCTAGCTGGCTATGAGAGGGGCAGCTGATCTCAAAGTTCAAAGAGTTGGTAAGGTTCCTATATATTTCATGGTGTGCGGCGTACCTTCACGGCTTCACCTCACAAAAGAATACTGCTCCTCGATCCCGATTTTTCAAATTTGGTGTTCTCATCAAATATGGATGAGCAACACCTTCTGCTTCACGGCGTTAAATATACATGGATGAGCACATGTACAGGTCGTTTTGTGTTTTTAACTTATTAGATCTAATGATTCATATTCGCATGTCAACAACGTCGTACTGTAGTATGTTTATTTTAGACTTTTTTTAATTTGGATGTCCAACAAAAAACTGCAATATTTTCATATTTTCATATTTGTTTCAATAAAATTATCAAAACAATCATATTTTTTTACTCTTTCTGTCCCTTGAAAATTGCTACGTTTGTTTTATTTGGATGTCTTATAAAAATTATTTCAACGTTTTCTAATTTGATAAGAAATAACATGAAATCAACTACAGTATAATTACCAATTCCTCTCACAACTATTACAATATATTATATTTTTAATATTATTCACTATAAATTCAACAAATACATAGTTCTCGATCTGGGTCAAACCATTGAATTTTCGCGGGACGGAAGTAGCACTTTATATCATATCAACTCTTCCCGTCCTTTTTTTCTCCTATTTTTTTTTTCTCACTTCTTTCTCTTATAAAACGAAAAGACGAAATATGTCATTTTCAATAAACTCAACACACAAAAAAATATAAAGATAGAATTAAAATTAAATTAAAAAATAAATTCATATATTTTCAGATTTCAATTTCAAGTCAAAATATTACTCCCTCCATCCCATATTATAGACCATATTCTTGTATTCGGACCGTCCTAAAATATAACCAACATATCATATTTAGTAACGTTTTCACATAAAAAACACCAAAACAAATTATCATCTGTTATAATACATCTATCATCTTCTTCTTTTGTTTTTCTTATTCTTTTTTTCTAAATCTCACTTACATCCTACTGTCACTAAAAAAATATCCTTTCTTCATCAAATCGAATAAAAATTCAATATACACATAAATACGCGTATCGGATCAAATTGTTCTTAATATTATGAGACGGAGTGAATACATTGTTTAGTAGAACGGAGAGAATAGTTTTCTTTCAAGTACCATGCTGGAATGCTTAAAAAAAAATATACTCCAGGTGCCAGGATTTTACGCATCTCCGTAGTTGACCGTGGAACAACGAACTTTGTTTAGTATGCTTGGTTGGCTTGTTCTAGAACAACGAAAAATAAAGGCCTATAAGAAAAACTTAACCCTAAAAACAATATACAAAAAAAACCCTAAAACCCCAAACAAACCTAATTAAACTCCAAGGGCCAAGATGCAATACAGCGCCCCTGCTGTACTCCTTCCAACAATAGCGGATCCAACTTCGAATTTTATTGGCTTAATCCAGCTGGTGTGTTAGTAGTATTTTTGAAAGTAGCTGGTGTGTTACTATGACTGAAACTTGAGTCTTCTGTATTTTTTTCAGCTTTGCCTAATGTTCCAGATAAGGATATTTTCATAGACTTCTTTAGGCGGAGGTGGTGGAAGAATTTCGTTTTCCTTACTAGCCTATGATTGCTGAAATTGTTAGCTTATGTATTTGGTTAGGATTTTTTGTCGCGAGTTCGTGGAATCCAGTCGCATGCAATCTGGGATTTGCTATTGAACGTCTTTTTTTATGCATGTTCTTTTTGATTTTTGTATCAGTATATTGTAAACTAATTTCTAGACTTTCAAATGGATTGAAACAATTGTGTCTTATATTTTTCCACTGAATTTGTACATGAAACGTATGATCTATTCTGCCACAATTATAAATGTAGTATTTAATATCAATTCTCTATGTAGAACAGATCATATGAAGTATATTGTAAATATGTGTATTGACTATGATCAGTATTATGTATATGTGAACTTAAAATTTCGATCACGTTTTGATATCATTTCAAAAACCCATTCAAGATTGAAAACAAAAAAAATTGTAATGATTAAACATATTTTTTTTTTTGAAAAGAATGATTAAGCATATCTTTAATTCTCAAAATTTTCTGTTTAATGTGCTTTAAACTTCAAAATCCATCCATTTAAAAAAATAAAAATCAAAAGTCCTCACTGGTCGATAACTTAAATAGATAAAACACAATTTTAAGTTTTTTTTCTTGAGAAATAATTCTAATTAATTTTCAAGAATGAGATACATTTTATTACCCAAAGTCTTTCGGTCCCCCTCATAAAAAAAAAAAAAACCTAGCTCCGCCCTGTTCATAGGTAGATCGAACTATCAGATGTTACATTGATGTTACTATTAGTTGGGGCCTTTAACTATAGTGCCTCTTAACGTCTTACTGATATTCTAAATAAAACTAAACGGCCTTAATAGCTCATGTCAGGTCATATATTCATATCATTCTCCTCTAGAAGAAGGATAATAGTTCTAAAAAAACGACATCATTTTTGTGTTCTTGAGTTATTGGTGTTGATTTTTTTTTTATTTTTTTATAACGAGAGTGTCAGGGTCAGCTCGTGCGCACCTCGACTAATCCCCCGGACACTGACAAGGCCCCCCCATCAGCATCGGTTAAACCTTTGACCGAAGTCAACGGACGTGGCCAACCTGGATTTTGAGATTAGTGGGATTCGAACCCAAGTGTTGAGGTTGTGTTTCACGATATGCTAAAGTTTTGGATTCTGTTTCTTGGCCAGCTAGTAAGATTTAAACGTCTCAGTTGATCGTTGCGATTCTTACTGCCATTATCGATAACAAGTAGAAACGAGCAGATCGACTGTAGAGTAAATAATTAGGATGGAGGGGACAAGACGTGGAAAATGAGTTAGGGGAATTCCAGTTGAAGTGTTCCTTTGTGTGATAACTTGGGTTGTCTCATGGGGTGAAATCAGTCACATTTTCGCATGAATAACTATATCTTCCCTTAATTCTTATTACCTCAATCTGTTCCAGATATTGTCAGCTGTGAGTTGGAATATCCATCGATTTGATCATCTATATAGTTGGTATATTTATAGTTCATCCGGTCTAAGCATGTAATTTCTTCTCTGTTTCATTTGTTGCAAAAGCTGAGCTGTTTCGTCTAAGCTTCTACTGATCAAGGTTTGGGTGTGTGCCGGTAATCTGCAGGTTACGGCTTTGACGCAGCTGATCTTTTCGATCATGCCTCGAAGACATTTCAGCTTCATACATGTGCCTGCTGTGATTCACTCAGTCGGCTTGTTGCCTCGTTGCAGCAGCAAAGTTCAGGTTCCACAGGCAGATAACAAGCCACTTGTGCAGAACAGTACTAATTCATCAACAAAAATGTCGCCATGTTTTGTAGCTCGTTCCTCCAGTTACTTATGGTAGTTTAATTGAGTTGATTGCAAATTTGTGTTCCAATATGGTTTATCAAGTCATTTTACTTGTCAGCTAGCTTGTCACTGAACCTCTGATTCTATGTGGATCGTGATTGCTCAAGTTACGCTGGCTAATTTTTTTGTGCTCCATGCTTGAATCCAGTGTAAGTTTCAACATTTTGTCAGTCGGCGGCGTATCTGATTTGAGCATTCATAAGTTTGTTTCATAGTCAGCGTTCAAGATTCGGAAATAGTGTAACTTGGTGAAATAACTTGCGGAGGAAATAGTCATGGAAAACATGACACTGGAATGAAATAAGCTTTCTAGATGCTGCTTGTGAGGTCACTGAACTAATTTTCTTTGGAGGGGGCATCAAATGAGTCCCGAAAGTTTATGGATCAGATTTTAGAGCTTTGGCGAATTTCTGAAGACATCATGTTGAGTTGTCATTACCTTCCGAGAGAATCTGGTCTTTGTCATCAAAGTTATAGAAGTTAAATTCTTTAAATCTTTGGTTATGGTAAGGATTAAAAATCAACCGAAACATTAGACAGCCGCCAACATATATTTACACAGATCGACATAACATAACAAGCTCCCTAATACCTTCTTGTATAATTTTATTATAGAACTCGTATAAATTACTTTCCTTGGCACTGACGAAGACAGTCTATCATTTCTTTTTCTTTTTCCCAGCTCGCTAGGGTCTTCTGAAGGAAATCAAAATAGACAGGACTACATTTATTTCGTGTAATGTATTCTCCCAAAATAGACATTAAACAAAAGAATGTATAAGATTTTTAGATATAACATAACAAGCTCCTAATACTCCCTCCATTTCATTATTTTTGTATCATTTTTGCTTTTTTGGGATATTTCATTTTATTTGTGATATTTTCTGAAATGAAATTCCTTTTATGTAGTGAAGACAATATTATCCTTCATTTATGTTGTCTCTCCACTCATTTTCTTGTTGGTGATCGTTTGATTTTGACTTTTAGGTGAAAAGGTAAAGACATCCGTGACATTTTATTTAAGGTCAATCAACTCTTAAATTTGCTCACCAAATTAATTTGTTGTAATACTCTTATAAATATAGACCTCATATATACTGAGACGGAGGATGTAAGTTCTTGTATTGTTTTTTTAAAATATAGATCTCATATAAATTATGAAAAATTACAATAAAATGTTTAAAGAAAGATTCAATCATGTTTTGATACCCAAAATGTTTGATGACACATTTAGGAATCCATTATAAGTTTTATTTACATTTTAATGTCTCAAAGTGAGTAAATGTCTTTAATGTCCTTCATCGACCTAAATAACCTCAAATTCATCTCCCTCTCTCAATGATTGACTCATCGCCTCTCCACATCAACCACCAAAAGTTCACCTTCCTGTCACCAAAACAAACATCATTTCGACACGCAAACATCACTATCCTAGCTTCTAAAATCCTTTCTCAGGTCCGACCACTATCATTTCAGCGTTGCATTTGGTCAAATTTATCAAAACCATCATTTACGTCCGAGTTTGTTCATTTTCTCGGTAAACTTCTATTGTTGAGAAATTTAGTTAACTTAAGGCTTCAACTAGTTTTAAATGTTTTGATTTATGTTGAGCGGGTGCATGAAGTTTCAATTTTGAGCGGGGTGTATGAATTTGTTTTATTCTATAGATTCGCTAGATGTCCATATATTCATGGTTTGTTTTTTTTTTTTTTTTTTGTAAAATCGAGAAATTTGATATATTGATCTTGATCTCATTTATTTTTTTGTAGAACTATGAATATGCAAAACGAGCTCGTTCTAGAAGCACTCGATGTGGAACCAGTTGTGCTTTGCATGTTCGAAGGCGCATATTTCTCTTTGCAAATTCGCAGATCAATGACGCTTGTAAACGTGTATAAGCCATTGATGAATAAATGTCAACGCATTAATCCTACGACGATGGTTGTTTGGTATTTTGCATCTCAAATTCGGAGTCATGTTATTCTCACTACGAACGACGATGTCACGAACATGCTGCATGTGTGGGCGTGTGCAAAATGTGGTCTGATTGAGATGGAAGCAGCAAGGAGGACAACACCAACTCCACCTGCAAGAAGCTCGTCTAGTGTTCCTCCAGGTGCGAGGTAGTTCTTCAATTGTGAATAATATGCAGTTCACATAGAACTGGTTGTTGGTTCACTATTTATATTAATGCAATTCACATCTTGTTACAATTTGTAATTCTTATTCCATAAAATCGTTCACTTCATAATTGATCTATATGCAGTTCATGAGAAAATGACAAGGCAGTTCACAAGTTCCTAATTCGTAGTTCATTGTATGCAGTTCACGTTTGTTAGAAAATAGTTCACACGTCTAAGTTATTCAGTTCATATATAAATAATTGACAATTCATATCCACTTTAGATTGATTGTCTTGATGTTTGTTTACATCTGTGGAGGTCTAGAGTGGATGAAAGTCCCAGTGTTGTGACGAGTTCCGAGTTGCCATAAGAAACTACACCATTGCTATACGAAAGGATTTTCAGTTAAAGAAAAACACTTCAGAGAAGACAGCGGTGCCTTGCATACATGAGAACTACAAATATCGTGTTTATGCTTCAAAATCAAAGCGAGATGCGGAGTTTGTTATAAGGAAGTGCGATCTCACTCATACTTGTGAGATTGACTTAGTAGATCGAGGACATCCTTCGTCTCCTTCTTTTCGCTGTCATCCTTCTCCTCAGTCTCAAAAATATTCTTCTCCTCAGTCTCAACAAAATCCTTCTCCTCCTTCTTCTCACTCATATCTTTCTCGAGGAAATCTTTCTCGCTCATTTTCACTTACAAAACCATAGTATCAAACAATCATATAAAAAAGACAAAAAAAAAAAACTTATATTATATTAAAAGAAGGATATTTATTTTACTTTATTCTTTTTAGTGTTCTTGGTATTGATTTTCCTAACCATCAGCTTTCCATGCTCCTCATTACTTGGTTGGATGTCCACGATTTCATGTGGCCTCACTTGAGAAAGCAATTGGCTGGTTGTCTCTTCATTACAACACTCGTCTCTATCCAACGGTACATCCTATAGATTCGTACATGATCCGTCGGTTTTGAGATGATACCTTTCAGAATCTCATGTATCCAAACCTAATAAGACAGTTCACACTTGATCAAAATCCAGTGCACAGGAAAAAACCAACAGTTTATAAAGCAAAAACAAACAGTTCACGGAATGTTTACATACAATAACAGTTCATAGTTGATCAAAATCCAGTGCACGGGAAAATAAACAACAGTTTATACCACAAAAACAAACAGTTCATAGAATATTTACATACCAAAACAGTAAAGCAACATCCCTGTACTTAAGGATCTCCGGAATCATTCCATCCTCCTTCTGTTTTTTCCCTTTGATCACTGCATTCGGCTCAAGGTGAGAATGGAGTGGAGAAGGAAGATGGTCCGATGATGATGAGGGTTTGGTTTGCGAATGGTTAGGTTAAGGGATGGGTTGAGTTAGTTTTGGGTGGTATGATTGGGTTAAAATAAGGATAAAGATAATATTTTATGGAAATGAGTGTCATATTATAAACAAAATTTTATTGGCTATCTAAAGGTGTCATATTTTTTTTGGGTACTAATATGGAAGACGAAAGTTTGTTGGGTAGTTTAAAATAATTGTCCCTATAATTATCTCAATTGATTTTTGTATCATTTCTCTTTTCTTTTATCATCTTTGACGGTCCTTCGAAGGAAAACAATCCGAAATCATTCATATTACTTTTTTCGTTTTATTTTAATTGAAACGTTTTGAATACGGCACGAAAAATTTATATGTGATAGTGGAGTTTACTGTAAGTGTTGGAAAAAAAATCAATAAATATGCTGTAACAGATGAGATTAATTCAAAAAATTATTAAAAAATAATATTTTATTTATTTTAAAATTAATAAATAAAATATTTTAATTAGATTAAAACGAAAAGAATAATACCAAATCGTTTTATTTCGTGTAATAAATTCTCGACGTCCCAGATACCACCCTCGGCCCATTGAGGAGTGGGGTAGCCCAGCTAGTAGTTGGAGTTTTTGCTGGACCATATAGGCTTTATTGCCTTGTGATGTAACCAGGTCCTGAACCGGATGGAGAAAAAACTAACGATTTGAGTGATATCGTTATTAGCAGGGTTAGATATTTGGAAATAGTTTGAGGAATTTTAAGATGAGAATTATGTTTACAAAAAGATAATTATGAAAAATAATAAACATTCTTAAGTTTTTACTTATAAAAAAATAATATAATTTATATTAGAAGATGAAATAATTGAACATAAAAAGAATTTTGAAATGAAATTAAAACACTCAAGATTATTTGAAACAAATAAAAACAAAAAAATCAAAATCAAAATCTCGAAAACTCCTCCTGCTCCTCAGCTATTACGATCAATTCACCATTAATGACCTCATTTCCTCTCTCCTAGGGTTTTGAATTCACCTCCGAATCGCCTCTCAGCTCACGATGAGGGTTTCCGGCGAAGACCTCTTCGATCCGACGACGTCGGAGATGTCCGACATGAATCAGAATCAGCAGATTCCGGCGGCGACGGCGATCCAGCAGGTGGTGCCCGTGGCGGAGAACGAGGTGGCGAACTTCGGATTCGCGTTCGATGACAGTAATTTCTCGGATCGGGTGCTGAGGATCGAGATCATGGCCGGGGAGTCGGATTCGAGGGCGGAGTCCAGTAGTTTGGCTGATTGGGCTAGGAATTGTAAGCGGAGGAGAGAGGATCTGAGGATGGATTGTGGTGAGGGGTTGATTATACCTTGCTGCTTTTGTATACATTGTGTTGTTGTGATTTTGATGTTGTGGTTGTCGTTGAACTTGAGATGTGCTGGTGTTGGTTTGAGTGCTTTCCGTTCGTGTGTGTGCGCGCGCGTTATTGTGGTTATTGAGATTGAATGAGCTGGTGTTGGCTTGTGTGCTTTGTGTGCGTGTGTGTTCAAGGTAGATGCGAGTTTGCTTGAATTTTGTTTGGGGAGCCATTTTGTCGGGGTTATTTTTTGAATTTTTTTGGTGGGTAATGTGTTGGCAATGAAAGATTCTTCTCATGTTTTTTCATGTTCACTGATATGCCTTAGCTTAATTGGCGCCAGAGATTTGGTGAGAGTAGCGGAATGTGTTCTATTCTGTTGTCCGTCTTGCACAGGTATTTGACCTTGTTTGAGCTGCAGTTCATGGTGTTTTGAAAATTAGAACAATCTTGCTGCGAAAAAATGTTAATTAGCCGCTTCTGTTGGGTGATTTTTATTCATAATTTAGCAGTATGTTAGTGCTTCAGGGGTTGAAGAAACTCTAACCTCTTGCATAGTAAGAACAGGTTGTTCATTCTTTTACTTCTTTGCATAGTGCCAAAAGCACCCATTTGACCGATGCTTGGATCTGGGAAGGAAATTTGAAGAAAATCTTACCTCGTATATTGGGATATTGTTGCCAGAGAACTCTGAACCTGTGATTAAAACAACATGAGATTTGAGGCACGAGCTTCTGAGCTCCATGTTAGCGGGCAGAGGTTTTTCCTCCATTGTGTAGCTTTTTTTGTGTTATATGAAGTAACTCGTTATTTCACGTTCTGTGGAATGGAATCTTACGTTTCTTAACAAACCCTCAACTTCTTCTCCTCTAAAAATGTAAATTTGTATCTTGGTTTTGGTGCATCTTCATCTTGTCTACTGTGATGATACTTGACCGGAATTGTGTGGGGAGATCTCCATATTTCTATGTTGCATCCTTTTAGCTGGTCTCAGCTTCACTGTGGTTACACTGTATCTCCTGCTTTATATCTCAATAACATGGAAGTGCTCATTGATGCCATGTATTTGCTTATATTGTATTAGCTACAGATGTTGCTGTAGATGCCGAGGAGCAGGTACTAAATCAACCTGACACAGATGATGTCCTAGAGTATGATAATGATGATGATGAAGCAGATGCCATGGGTGAAGATGAACCTTCAGGTATGTGAGATCTAATGGTATGATTTGTGTTTTGTTCTTTTCAGGATTTGTTAAGTGGTTAATAGTTAGGTTTTTGCTATAAGAGTATCGGGACTTTCTCTTCGATAGTACTAATATCTTACTCATCGTCTCATTGTAATCTATGATGCGACATTCATGATGGAGTAGCAAGGAACCTTGAGTTTCCTTGAGAGTTACTGTAACGGCTCAAGATTTCATGTCCAATACCTGCTTGACACGTGGCGTTATCGCCGCTCCAAAGTCCATTCGAAGCAAGGCGACAACATTATAGGGGGTTTAAGTATCAGAAACAGGAATTTAAGAGATATCCAACTTACATTATCCTTTATTACATGAACATCACATATCCGGAAATGAAAAGGGAATGTTCTATAGTCCAAATTTATTCAGCATCGCTGTATGACTATTCATCCACGATCGTTCGTTACCTGAAACAAACACGTAACCGTGAGCTTGGAAG
>JAOVYX010015948.1:0-26138 GCA_035668315.1 Drosera spatulata | reverse complement strand
GATATCTTAGAGGTACGTCTAAGTTATGTTTATACTACGGTCAAGGAAAACCTGTATTAGATGGTTATACAGATGCAGATATGACCGAAGATGCAGATATGCTACGGTCAAGGAAATTCCTCTGAAGTCTACCTCGGGGTATATGACAACCTTCGTAGGGGGAGCAGTGTCATGACAGTTAAAGTTACAGAAATGCATTGTTTTGTCTACTATAAAGGCAGAGTATATTACAGTCACTGAACCTAGTAAGGAAATGCTATAGATGAAGAACTTCTTGTTAGAGTTGGGATTACAACAGGACAGGTATAGACTCTTTTGTGATAATTGGAGTGTTATTCACCTTGTCAGGAATCCGACCTTTCATTCGAAGACGAAGCACATTGATGTAAGATATAACTGGATGCGTGATGCCTTGGATCGGAAACGATTTCAACTCGAGAAAATCCATACTGACGACAACGGGTCAAATATGATGACAAAGACCTTACCCGTGAAGAAGTTTGACTTCTGCAGACAACAAGCGGGTATGACGATTGTCTCCACCGTTCGGGAGGGGGAAAATTGCTAGTGGATTTTCCTCCGTGGGCACTAACACACCTTTTAAAATGCAAAAGGAAGCAAATTTGAGGAAAGCTACACACGCAGAAAGAAAGAAGACGCACCATCAGGAAAAAGGGAGAGAATTCGGGAAAAGCAGGAGGCGCACACAACGTCATGAGTGAGCACAATGCGAAGGACAGAAGCAAAGGCAGTGAATAAAAAAAAGACGTTCTCAATTCCTATAAATAGGAGAAAATGACAGCAAAATTTATATAACACACCAAACACAAAAACAGCACCAGAAGAGTTTGAAAAAATACCCAGTTTGGGTATTAAGGGGTATCCTCTACGGGTATAATTTTATTCCGTTAGAGAAGAAAAATTAGTGAGAGTTATCCTGGTGATTGTAATCCTCTAGCACAGTCTAGGGACGATATTTATAATCTCTTTTTAGTGGATATTTTGATACCGTAACAATATCGTGATTTTTATCCTTTTTTAAGGAGTCGACTCTATTTATTTTTGGACTATTTATTTATTCCATTTTAATTACGCGACGAGCAAAAAGTACTGGACAATTTTCGTTACATCTCATACCGACTTTTCTCAACATTCAGGGTTAAGGAGGTGGAGCATGAGGTTGTTGCAGTAGCCATGGTTTTCTTATCAAGATTATTAATTTCGGGTTCCTGTTTGGTTAAAGCTTCAAGAGCATTCTAAGACGAAAAATCGTGCCCAGGATGATAAACTGTGGCCCTGTTGAATGGTATCCTCATGTTTTAGCCAGTGTCCATGTCAAGGGAGGAAAAATATCTTGAAACAAGCTTCCAATTAAATTCATGGATCTTTATAGTCTCATGTTGCTTTCAACCATTTTCGGCATGTGGTATCTTGATATCATACAACATATAGTTCCTTCTTTGGTATTTTCTCTGGCAATACTTCAATCTGCATAGATACTTACCTCTTCAAAGTAGAGTGAATGAGTCATGAAACCAGGGGGGATGAGCACGCTGGTTAATTACTCCTACTCATTTTGACAAAATCGCCCGATCAAAGTTGCACACTAGCTCCTTGATATTACTATGTGCATTTTTTATTGCTTAGACAGTTATAACAAACCATCTGGAACGGAAAGATAAGCAAGGGAATGTAATAGAACGGCCCATAGGGGTCCTTCGATATTGATGAAAACAAACTCGCTCAAAGAGGTCACAGTAAGTGTTTGTTGCAGCAAAAAGAAAGTTCAGTCATGATTGTAAACATGCGAATTTATACAAAAGGTTTGCGCAATGAATTAAGAACTATAAATCTCATCAATCTGGGAAAAAAAGAAAAAAAAACTTCACACTGGTAGTTCGTTTATGATCCAGCTTGGTTTCTTAGAAACAAATAAATTTTCAAGTCCCTCGAATTGATTCAAGCTAGAGGTTGCTTCAGGGGCATTTTCAAGTGGAACCAACCAGTAAAATAGTAGTAATTGTATCAGAACTCTGACAGGATTTAGCTGAGGCTGAACAATCAGCAAAAACTAGAAATCAACATGTAAATTGATCATTGTTCTGAGCACATAATGAAACGTTTCGATTAAATACAGTAATTTTGTACAGTGGATGATTTCGGGTTTGTAAATTGCATAGGCTAACTTCGCAATTTAGAGTAATCTGTTTGGATCTATAATATGCAATTCCCCTAACAAAAAGTCATAAATACACATCCAAAACGTTGTACTCAAATGTATCTCAAGTTTCACCAGGTTTTGGTTCATTCAGCACATCAACCCACTCGATCTGTATCTGTATGAGGCCTCTCTCGACGTCTTGTAGTTTTAGAACCATGTCTTGAACCATCTTGCCATCTCCTATCCATATAACCTTGCTTTCATCAGCGAGGTGGTTGCTCTTATCCGGCTGAATCTTCTTTACCGCAGTTCCGATGGGGAGTTTTCCCAATCCCATCTGCAAGCATTCTAGATATGGTCTAATATCGAATTCCGCTCTTCCCATCTTGTCGTCATCAGTTAATGTATCCTTGTCATATACAGTCTGGAGAAAGACATTGAAGACTAAGCAAGATCGGCAACTTGATTTTCATGATCATCGAGCAATAAAGTTCAAGAAGCTGAAATGTCATTCTGGATAATCTTACAAGCTTGATTGGAAGGCTGGGATCCGATATGGTGAGTGTTAACTCGTCGTTCCAGTACGGGTTGCAATCGTTATGTATCACACGAGTCTTCAGTTTCTGCACACAAATATTCAGAGTGATACTATGATAGGATGTTCTCATCGTGTGATCTAACAATCATCCAAACCATGTACCTGGATATCAAAAAATATATTCAACCATACCATAGAAAACATTGAAAACAATTCGCTATTCGATATCACCATGAGCCAGATAGGAACAGGCAACAGTTAAACTCTCATGGCATTCTCAATGTGTCATCCTATCAAACCACTAGCCGCCTATAAATCAAAGTGATGCGCTGAGCCGATTTGGGTCAAGATGTTCCATATAAGAGTGAAATTTCCAACATGTGAGCAAAATTTCTCGCCCTCTCATCACAGAAAGAAATATTTACCTGACTCCCGACAGAGACGACAACATAAGGGTCACTGGTCTCGCTGACAGCGTCGCGAACTACAAGGTTGACTCCTCTACGGACCCTGACCTTGAGGAGTCCAATTAGCTTCCCCATGTCCACATGATCCATCTTGTCCTCGTTCTTCTTTGCTATACAACGGAGGAGACCTCTAGAAAAACGATTTGCAACAGAAAATGCTTTGGAGATCCGCACCAACGATTCCCGCCAAGGCATCAATTCCAAGCTCAATACAGTTCTCCTTTTGGAATCCCCTCCAGGACTTCACCCTGTTTTTCCCTCAACAGCCAGTTCTTATTTGGAGGCGTATAATTAAACCAAAACAAGAAGTAGAACAATCCACAGATCCAAAATTTTATTCCTGGTAAGTTTTAAATTTAGACAGCATATATTTAGGACATGATGGAAACCCAACAGTTAAACCCAACAGTTGTGTTAATTTTGAAATAATAAGGTGATTATAAACCAAAAGAAAAAAGAAAGAAAGAAAAAAATAATAATAAGGTGGGTCGAATATATAGTTTACTCTTTCTAGCAAACTACAAGCCTAGAAGCCATAACCGGGTGAGCATAAAGTACTGGGAACAACATACAAACGAGAACAACAGAACTTCCTTCAGAGCATGTTTATGTTTACATTGTCTTCAGGACCTCATGGACCCAAACCTCTAGCACCGGCCACATCGATCCACTCGATCTGGATTTCGATCTCACCGGAATCAGTGTCTCTTAGCCTGAGAATCATGTCCTGGACAAGCTTGCCATCGGTCCAAACCACAAGGCTCTCAGCTGCTAGGCAGTTCTCGCTGTTCAGGTGGATTTTTCTTACCACTGTCCCAGAACTAGCAACTTCTAGTCCCATTCGTAAGCATTCCAGGTACGGTTTGATATCAAACTGAGCTTCGCCCATCTTGTCATCATTGGTAAATCTATCTTTATCATACACCGCGATTGTAATTGGGATGTTTGGATCTGTTATTGCAAGTGTGAGCTCGTCATTCCACTCTGGGTTACAACTGTTCTTCACTGTTCGAGTCTTCAATTTCTGTAGTGCTACAAGAAAGCACTCAGTAATGTTATGTCTAAGCAAAAAGATAATGCCAAAGAACTAATCATCCCAAAACTCGGGAAAATGAAGTCAGATAAACCCTTTATATTCCATCATAAACAAAAGTTGTGCTTTAACCAAAAAATTCCATTCCCTTTGATGAAGCTGGAAGGCCAACGAGAAAGAGCTATGGGAATCAACTTCTTAGCCAACTTGCCGATCAGCATTGTGATGGTGGAGAATGCTTTGTATCAATTCCAACCAAAGAGACAGCAGAGCAAAGGGTCCGGAAAAATGTAGTAGATATACATAACATAGATTGTCGTATGGGCACCTATAAACGACGCATCTATATCAACAGTAACCAACGTGGTAAACAAAAGTACCTCGCTCACATCCAGTTCCTTATAGCTCCATGAGAGGATGTTAAGGTAAAATTACAGACAAGACACCAATTGAAGTCGTAACATTGGCATTGTTCTTCCCTTCAGTAGCTTAAACTGATAGAGGAGTGAAAAAGATTTGAACTCCGTTCACATAAGCAGCATTCAACAGAGTGCACTACTCTGGCAGGAAGAATAGGTTGGTCAGAAGTCGCGTTGGCATAACAGGGAGTTCTCTCAGAAGCGACACTAGACTGTATCAAGCGAAACGAGACAAACGGACGTCTACACTTAAAAAAAGAAAAGGAGATAAGGATGTCGCGAGTTCAGGAAAGAGCAATGTTCGAAAAAGATCAGCATGGCACATCCAAACTCACATCATCACATGTTAAACACTGCACCACAGTTGGACGGCCTACCCTCCTCTTAAACAGGATAAGTACAAAATCTTCAGGATATGTATAAATAGATTTATCCATGTCAATCGTGAAAAAAAAGAAGTATAAAATACATATATAAACAATCCATAACCCATCAACTCAAACATTTAGATTAATAATTAGATTCACTCCACATGGGTAATCATGGGATTCTCAATGTGAATTAACCTGGTGTAATCCTTCGTATAACGTGCCACCCATAAGTGTGCCTAAAAGGAACCCATATCAAGAATATATCATATGCCGGGGGTCAACATACACATGATTCATTTCTGAACCTAATTAGTACTTCCATCGTCCCAATATAAATACAATACTTATTTTTTTTATATCCATCAATAATTACAACATATCCTATTTAGAAAATTTTTATCTAAAAAAAATATAAAATCAATCAAACTCAGTTAGTACCGGTACAGTAAACCCCATTATCTTAAAAAAAAAATATTCTTTTTTCATCAAATTTAATAAAAATTCAACGCACACATAAAATCCCGGATCGGATAATTTGTGACATTTATTCTGCGACCAAGGAGTATTATTCACCACAATATGATCGTCAAAACTTTCCTTTCCCTTCCATAATTAGGATAAAGATTCACATGCCCGAAAACAAAGAGAGTTCCATGACAAATGGGGAGAGAGTGAGAGAGGGGGGAATGAGGAGGCAGAGAGACCTGAGAAGCCATGGTGACGAGAACATAAGGGTCGCTGGTTCGGCTGCCGGCATCGTGTACAGCCAGGTTGATCCCTCTCTTGACCCTTATCCTCAACAGCCCCATCAATCCCTCCATTTTCTCCCTTGTCTTGTCTCGTCTCGTCTTCTTCACAGATTTGTCTCTCTGCTTAGTTTACAGGAAGCAGACACAAAAACTGGGTGCGTTTCTGACAACCCCATGCGCTGAAACACAAAAACGTGGGTGTATGTTCACTGGGCCAAAGTTAGTTGTACTCTCTGCGGAAACTTTGGGTCCAAAATTTACAAGGTCGGCCCATGGATGGCTTCTGACGTTATTTTGCGAGGCTTAATGATAAAGTTATTTTTTTAATCGTGAGATTGGAAGTTCGATATTTAATAATGTCAATAAATAATTTCTTAAGGAAATTAATCTATAATCAAGGCTGACTGTATAAATTTATCTAACCAACAAATAAGGATCGTTCATATTAATGATGAAGATCCGATTAAAACAAGATTTTCTACATCCGTTGAAAATTATTACGGATATCCGTTAATATTTTTAACGGAAGGAGAAAGTTTCAAATGTAAGAATTTTTCCTTTTAAAATTCAAAATTTAAAATTTTTAGGAAAAGGGAGAATTTTCAATTTCTCTTTTAAAATTCAAAAAATTCTTCATCCGTTAAAAATATTAACAAATGTTGAATTTCAACAGATATGACAAAAAAGTTTCGAATCAGACCGTCGATTTGCCACGTATATGGATGGATGTGGACGGGCTTCAAACAAGATGTTAACCTACATGGACTATGAATCATCGCCTTTTTTCTAATCTAAAAAAGAGATACATCACTCTGTCTAGCCTATAGTTTTACGGAATTTGCCTTTGTCCTTACGTTTTGTTAGTTATCAACACTTTTTCTCAACTTTCTTTGATACATGGAAAATGCTAGGTTGACGCTAAATGGTGATGAGTTATTTTCGTTCGATGAAAAAACAGATATCAAGTTCGATTATTCCATGACGAATTGATGCAAAACTGATATTAAGTTCAATTATTCCATCACTAATTGAGTGCAAACCACGATCTGTATCTAACGATGGCAATGCTTATTGCCCGTCTAATTAAATACATATATCATAAAACAGTGTTGCTAAATACCCCCTTTTAGTAAGGAAGTTCATTTGTTGCTAGCAGAACATACCGAGGGCCAGCAGAATATCCAGGTTCCATACAATAAACAAAGGTCAATTCCGTTCCCACCAAAAGCTACTGCTCTTTATTCCAGACGATCAAGTCTCTAAACGCCAACACAAGTACAAGAAGACAACTCTAAATTGCAGAAATAAACATTCACGGTTATAAACCAGCGCATGCTTTTATTTGGACGCTCGAGCACAAGCGTCATTAATGGGGCACAACCGTCAGACTCACAGACTTGTTGATCCATGACTTCCAGCTCCAGCTTCCCCTCCGAGCAATTGGAAAGGCAGTTCTCTCAACAGCAGGGTTCTCATGGCTTGCCATTTCAGCGGACTGAGGCTTCTTGCATAGCATGAAGGTGCGGCAGCCGTTATGTCCTATTGTCTCCAATGGGCTCAGAGCTGCAAAATTCATTACGATTAAAGATGTATTCTAAATGTACTGCATCCACCAAAGGCATATAACAGTAACAGAATATCAGATCAATAGCAAAGCAACCTCCTAGTCTTGTATCCAGAACATGCTATCTTTGCACGTGCGTACTGCATCACAACAATTTAGGATAGAAGTGGCAACTTAGCCTAAAATTGGCAATCATCCAACACATCAGCCTTTACTCAAATTAGTGCACATCATGCCATTGACATATTGATAAACAAATCTGTACACATCAATGCTAGAACTCCTACAGCAAAGTTACATCACATGACCATGTCATAAAGAAGCAGTAATTGAAAAAGATTCATATGAATTTTTTTGAGCAATTCGGATATATTTAGATATAAAGTTACCGAACCTAGATGAGCATGACAAGATTTCATCAAATGGGGGAACCATACATAACTCGATAAGACATTTTGATTATCGAAAGTCATGTCTTGCAATCATATGAAACCATACTCCGCCTCCTAATCTTCATGCTAAGGGAACTCACCTCAAAGCATTTGCACAACTTCGATAAAAACTAAAAGGTGATGATAAATGGCATACGTTGACTGAGAAGGATTATACAGCCAACATTACTTAACCGTTCATTTGTGAGATGGACGGCCAAGATTCAAAAAATTTTCGGATCTTCTGGGGTTCATTTTCCTGGAATCCGGGATTCTTTTTTTCGGAAGGCCCAATCCATCCGGAAAAAATAATCCCGGATGGCATTTTTTTTAATCCATCCGGGAAAAAGAATCCCGAATGGCTTTTTTTGTATATCTGGAATAATTTATCTCGGTATCCGGGATTTTTTTTATCGGATAAGGATGAATTTAAATTTAATCCAGACGGCTGACCTTTGTTGGGTGGTTAAGATTACGCAGCCAAGGTATGCCATTTATCATCACCCAAAACTAAATTACACTCAATCAGCACAATCCACAACGTAAAAAATCACTTTCCAATTATCTAAAACTCGGTCGCCTATGAAGCCCAGACTCTTCTGGAAGGCAACGTGTGTCCAACCGAGACACGAGACATGGCTGCTACACATATTGGATGCATATCCAAGAAAGGGGAGTACAACTTTTGAGTTCTTTTTTTTATTCAAGGGGACAGGCGGAAGGCACATCAGTGACACATCACTACATCAGGCACATAGCATGGGGAACAGGAGAGGTCTTGACTAATTTGAAAGAAGAAAAATCAAAATTAAGTGTAAATAGGGAATCAAAAGTGGACAACTTTTGAAATTGCACCATCAAACAGTTTCATGCCATTAATCTTGCTCAGTATAAGAGTTTTAGTTGATCAATGTTAACACCATTGCTATTTTTGACACTGATGTCTAACATGTTAACTTTTGCACCTAGTTAAGTGCGCACACATGCACAAATGATGGCAAACACACAGACACACACATTAAGGCCAAAACTGACACACACATGAAAGCAAACACGCACATACACACACTCTCATACCCGCATCACACATGTACCCATACTGGATATACGTATCCATATCCGTGAAACAGAGATGGTCGTAGTTAAAATACATCCAATCGAAACACATGTTTTAGAAAAGTCATCAAATAATATGGAAAACGAATACCCCAATCAAATAACGAGGTTTTGAAGGAGAGATGGTCACCACTAAGTTAAATTGAGTTGTCTGTAAAATCATACTCCCTCTGTCCCATATTACATGAAGCCGTTTCTTATTTGGGTTGTCCCAAAAAATACTTGCAACGGTTCCTCTTTTGGCAAGTTTTTTATCTAAAAAATTAGTACAAAATTAATCAAACCCAGCTATAGTACACTCAATACCTTATCTCACAACTGCTACAATAAACCACATTATTACTATATGAATATACATTTTTCACCAAAATCCATAAAAAATTCAACACACTTAAATTCCCGCACCATGTCAAACAGTTGCATGTAATTTTGGACGGAGGAAGTAATTTCTTATAAATTTGGGATCATGAAAACCGTATGAAGTCCTTGACATCAGACTTGATCATGATAATGATCAATGCCAATGTTTCTATAAGATGACAATTTCTAAATCAACACTACCTTACAATCACTTTTTCTGTTAGACGATGACCATGCATATTAGGTATCAGTTCAAAGAATCAATCCAATCACAACCGATGTTCACAAACAACAAAAGCACAATCCACTCAATAATGCAATAAAGAATCCCACAACAAACAGAAATCAGAACTCGTGTAGGGACTAAAAAAAACTCTACCTTCCGAAACCACGACAGGGCAATAAAGGAAGAAACCATTAAGATCCGATCCAAGAACAGGGAGCCGTCCCTCTCTTGCATACGACTTGAGCACCGTATCAATCACAGAAACAACCAGTTCCTTCTCATTCACCACGAACCTCATCGGTCCCGCGCTCCCGATCACATTCACCGTAATCAAGATCCTATTTCCCTTCGCCGCAGGCGACTTCTTATTCCTATTCAGCAGCATCTTTCCCCAAAATCGAATACCAAGCCAAATTCAAAACTTCAAAATCAATGAAATCGACAAGCAGTCGAAACGAATCGAATCGATTAGGGTTTGCTCAGGGGTCGACGCCGAGGCAGCGATAGTACCAGCCTTCCATGCAAGAACCGAAAGCGAGAATCCCCCTTGAGCACGGAGAGGGGGAGGAGTGCGGGGAGAGATCGGTTGAGATTTTCACCATTCACGATTGCGAGAGAGCTAGGGTTAGGGTTTGGATGAGGGAGAGAGTAAATCGAGCGGATTTGGGGATGAAATGAGATTGTCGTGGGTAAGAGAACAGGGGAATTGAGGAGGGGAGCGGATCGTCTGCTGTTGGCACATGTGCAGTTGTGATGCAGTTATGGTTTTCCATCTTTGGATTAGGATCATTTTTATAAATAATTTTTTCCCCTAATTTAACGGCTAAAAACACCAACAGCATTAACTGCACACATTTATAGCAGCAGACAATCCCTTTCCGGTGAGGAGGAGGTGCTTTTATATGAGAGTGAAGTTGTGGAAGGGAGATCAACACTAATCCCGATACGTTTCAATTTTTATTTTATGAAGAAACTATTGTGTTAATTTTTGGTAATTTTTTTTTATTTTTTTGTATAGTTGTATCAAAAAGAATCTATATCAATCAATTAATTAAGATTTTAATATTGGGTTTCATATTATTTTTTTTGTATGAATGTTTATTATGATTTCTCTTTTATAGTAGTTTTTAAACAGATTTTTAAAGATAGTTGTCCCTTTGTTCTTATTTTTGTGAAATTGTTGTTTTTTTTATATTTATGTGTATGTTAAATTTTTACGTTATTTGATGAATAAACAAATTTGTGTGGTAATGCCCAGATTTAGTGTAATCGTACAATCCAAGTTAATGGAGTGCATCATTATAAAGGATAAAGATTTAGTATTTTTTATATAAAATGTTTGTCTAATATTTGCAGTTAAATTAGGATAATGTAATTAAAAAAAATACAGCAAGTATATTGGGATTAAGAAAGTATTGTTTAGGGATTATTTTTCTTTCTTAGGGTTCATGGGTTTTTTTTGTTTTTTTTTTGTTCTTTTGTCTTATATGTCTCCTTTTCTTTTCTTTTTTTCAAAATAGAAGAAGAAGAAAAGGGATGTTTTTTGGGTGTGCAACACACTTGTTGTAAGTTTCCGTATAGCAGATGATCAAAAACTCTTGCAAATCTATGTATTCTGAAAAAGAAAAGGAAAAGGGGTGCTTTTTTGGTAAACAATACACTTGTTTTAGCTTTTCCGATAACAGATGATCGAATTCTTGCAAATCTCTGTGTTCTCCTTTGCTTGCAAGAAAGATATATTCCATCTGGAACACTATGCCAATAACCACGTGTCAAACATTGAAACTTTGATAAACATCACTGAATTGTGTTGGTTCAAAAAAGAAAAAAAAAATTAGATATGGAGATTTATATTGGTTCAGACGAAATAGATAAATTGACGAATGAAACTTACTCTAGCCTTTTCTAGGTGACCAATGTAATCAATGCAAGAGTCAATTTGCTATCCTAAACCTTTGGCTCTGATATAAATTTATAACGTCTCGATTTTTCATTACTTATTAATGATACATATGACGTCACTATCGCTGGGTCCAACGTCTCAACTAGACAAAAACTATATTTTCTGACTTATTCATAAGAATTAAGGTAAGTTCACTTATACATCATTAGTTTATAAATTTTTGATGCACTCAATTATAACTCAAAATATCATCTTTGCAACGAAATTTACATCTCTTTCTAATATGTGAATACCTTTTATACATAAGTTATATATAGCATTAAATCTTATGTCATACTTTTCCTTCAAGTTTTGCTCTTGTAATAAAAAGGGAAAAAAAAACACTGAAAAATAGTAACCGTGAGCTATAAGAGCTCAATAACGTATCAGCCCCCTTATCAAGGGTTATACGAGAAAAGAAGATAAGAAAAAAAAAGGAAAATGATCACTTGAATCCTTTGTCCCATCATTTTGATATTAACAATTATCATCACAAGCATACCAGTGATTCACCATAGTTACATGAGAACACTTAACACCACGTAATAACGCTTGAAACTACGCATCCATCGACACTCCAGACATTATCAACGTTATTTACTATCGTCATACCCTTTATGGTATGACAGTCAAGACCTCTATATCAACCAAATTGAGACAATGATACTATGACATGATATGTACTCAGTCCAAATCACATGCACTGCTGCACTCAATAGTTCACTCAAAACTTTGTTATACTTATCATTATATCACTCACACAGAGATGACAGACAATAGATACCCTTAATATTATAATTGTACACTTAACGAGACTTATTCAATTTCAACTTATCAAGTTTTATTCAACTTTAACAAAAGGGACATCCGCGAAAGGGGATCAGTCAAACAGGAGTCTAGGATCTCCTGCAATGAATTACCCTCATACCAAAACAACCTCACAAGGTCGATGAAAGAATATCACCTTCAAATCACTATATAACACATGCGACAGACACAACGCTTTTTATGATTTATACCATGGTGTTATCTCATCAATTATATATTTACACTTTTTTTTACACATTCACCCTCATTATACCAACAAATAAGGCATAACATACACCATATAACAATACTCCATAACACTCAAAATTTAACACACAACACACATCAGTTATAGTCAGTATTTTATGTCAGCCACAATTAGTGATTACGTCCAAAGATTCTAATGCATACTACTATACTCGCGGTATAATAATACGCATCGTCACACATAATAAATTTAAACGTTGTCTTTTATCACAGTTCTTCATATGCACATGCTCAGCCTTGTCCTTAAGTGACAACGAGCAGCGTCTCCAAATCATATAATATAATAGGATACGCGTATTAAGACATGTCTTTGTGAATGATTATTCACGTTATGAAGTTAAGCATATTTGTTCGTACTTCTTGAAAAATCGCTACAATAATATTATGTTGTGGTGTCAAACTTTGAGAAAAGTTTTTGATATTTATTTTGATAATTCATGATAATGATTTTATGTATTTACATCATTAGAAGTGTTTGTGAACATTCGGAGTTGTTTCGGGGTCAAAACGGTTAATTTTTGGATTCTCTTTAACATGATCCTTCGACACGTTTAAATCTATAACTTCTTGTATACAACTTCAAAAATTATTTCGTAAAATTTTACATAAATTAGACTCTATAATCTTCCCATAGAATTATATTTTTTAATCACGAAACCTTATCAATAAAAATGTTTTATTTATTCAATCTTATATTTTCTGTTAGATCAGACAATTTGACATTGATTCACTAATTAGTTCATCAATCATTACATACAACTCCAAATCTAGATTTTTAAATTATTCTGAAAACTAGAGTTTAAGGGCTTTTCATTGATATAATTCGTTTTCTAACTCTTTCTGTATAATTTTAGATCAAGTCACAAAGTGATCCTTATAATCAGTTTTAACAGATTAACATATCCTCACGTTTTGATTTATATCTTGAGATTCATTATTTCAAATCATGATCTATCAAGTTTATCAGAAACTAGATATGTGAAGATTCAACATATATTAAAATTGGAATTTATCATAGAGCCTATGACTTTTTATAAAATTTCTAAATAAGATGATTATCTTTTTTTATTAATGGTGAAGGATCCTTGTCACTTTGTATCCCAATCTTCTCCTCTTCTCTTCAAACTCTCATTTTTCTCTTCTCTTTATTATCTCTTTTCTTGTATGATAAGAAATATTTTTATGTTTGTAAGAAATTTTTCAAGAAGAAGAGAGCTTACATTTATATATAAAAAATAATTAAAATAATTTTAGTGAATAATTAATGGATATTTAGTGGATAATTAATTTAGGCTAGGTATATTAGAAACTGACATAAAGAAAAATAAGTATCAAAATTAGGTTTAGGTCATTTTCGTATTAAGACCGTATTTCTCCGTATTTACGTATTAGGGTTGCATTTCATTCATATTTTGTATTCTTTCCTTATTATATCATCAAACAAGTCTTTTAACCCCATAAAATACATTATAATATACGATTATTTACTATTCACGTTAATTATCATGAAACTAAATTTTACGAAATTTTTTAAGGTCCTTATCATATTTTTATCATGATTTTTTATAAATAAATTTTATATTTCCATTATATAAATTACGACGTTGAGTAATATATTATTTTTATTATTATTTGAGAAAATAAATTATCTTAAATTTTTCGGATCTTTACGACAGTACACTATTACACTTTAGTTATGTTGTACTCTGCTGTACCCCATGAACTCCAATAGTCTTTGAATCTGAATATGGCTAACCCTAAATTGTCTTTTACTATGGATTTTTAAGTTATTTGAATTCTATTGCCGACTACATCTCAAGACAAAGCTAGACTATATCACAGATTTTGTTCATCAATTTTTATGAAGGAGATTTTATACACAACCTATAATTGATCACTATATTTTTACATGTTTTTATATTTGAAAAGCATGTTTACATAATTAGATATGCGTGTGAAGTCTTGAAGATTATTTAGGGAGTATATTTATCATAATAGAAAGATGAAATCTAAAAGGTTATTTTATAATTGTAGCCTTTTTTTTTCCGACTAAATTATCCTAACCAATAATTCGAACGAAGCAATCATTGCTCAATGACATGTGTCATATACTTTTTTCTCCATTGATATTTCTCAATATTTTTTAGGAAATTTTTGATGAGACATGAAGATAACAATAACACAGTAGTGTCGAAATATGGGTGTTGTAAATATATAAACATTATTGAATATATTGTGAATATCTTTATGAGTTTAAATTGCGTACCATTAGATATCTATGATATCTTTTAGATTTTAGGGACAATTAGTATTTGTATTCATAGTCTTATCCGTATAATAAGGATGATGTAAATTGATAATGAGATCTATACTTTTCTTTATGTTTTTGTTAGTTAAATTGATTGAATCATAGGGCTGCAGTTTTGTTAACTGCATCAACTGAGGTTGTAGCCTCCACATCCCTTTATGTTCTCCCTTTTCGTTAAATTATAATGTTGCATCATCATTGTATTATTCAATATGTATTTTGAAAAGTTTCGATTTTTATTTTAACGACGTAAGAAAATTATTTCACTAATTTCGGATTAAACTATATAATTTAAACTATTATTAGTGTTTCACGATAATTTTATATAAAATTATATTTGATTATACATATGAACGTTGCAATTTTAATGAGACAGAAAAAATAAAATACAATACTAAGCTCATTCTTTTGTGCCCTGTTTGGTTTGTTGCATTCAAGGGTGGAATGGAACACAAATTTTCGAGGCAATTGAAATTATGATGTTTGGTTGCCTCCTTGATTCGGAATAAGGTATTCCAGGAGGATTGTCATTCCGATCAAGCTCATTTTTTTGATTCCTGACTCACACCTTCGGAATAGGCCATTCATTCGGGAAAAGGAATGAGTTCTTTTCCGCAAAAATCCTTTTTCCTCTAAAAATTAGTTTTACATTTTTCTTTTTTCTTTTTTTTTTAATTCATGAAACTATACTTCGTATTTCCTTATTCAAGTTAAACATCTTGTCTACACTTTAACATTTATGTTTTTCATAAGTTTAAATTTATTTGAAATTTACTAATTAGATGTAATCTAAATTTCACTAAAATATATTTGAATAGTTTGATATCATTTTTTATTTGGTAGCAATTTGATAAAAAAAATTATTCATTGCATCATCTATTTCATTAAATTAAATATCATCACATAATAAGTCAAAACAAACAAAATAAAATAAATAAAATGATTTTATTTATTTCTGTCTTTTAAATAATCATTTGTACTATTTCATCTTAAAATTTGGTTTCAAAACGCAGGAGGAAGTGTATGGTCAAAACGTGAAAGGCAGCGAGGCCAGGGAGACAAAGGCATCCCATCCGATCTGTCGAAGCCGAAAGCAAAATCAACATACGGGAAAAAAAAAAAAAACAAACAAACTCACACCAAAAAGGAAAAATCAAACAAAAAAAAAAAATCACCTTCAGTTTCGGTTTCCTCTGTCCAATTCTGCCATGGAATTCCGCTCTCTCTCTCTCCTCTCCCAATTATAGAGTGAGAGAAAGCGAACTCACCGCACAGAGAGGAGAGAGAAAGGGGGGCAGAGAGAGAAATGGCGACTATGCAGACATGGAGAAAAGCGTACGGCGCAATCAAGGATCAGACCAAGGTCGGCCTCGCTCAAATCAACAGCGACTACAAGGTCGGTCGGTCCATTCACTCTCTCTCTTCATCATCATCTAATAATAGATTATTATTTGGTTGTGCTAAAATTAGGTTTAATTTTGGTGCTTGGATTTGTGATGATTAGGATTTGGATATTGCTATCGTCAAGGCGACGAATCATGTCGAGTGTCCGCCCAAGGAGAGGCACTTGAGAAGTGAGTTCACTTCGCTTCACTTGTTTTATTTGATCTGATTTGAGTTGATCTGATCTGGTTTCGTTTGAAGAGTATATGGTATGCGAGGGTTTTGGGATGGGACTCTGACCATGGGATTGGTTGTGTTGATACTTCACAGAGATTATGATCGCTACGTCTGCGGTTAGGCCACGGGCTGATGTTGCGTATTGTATTATCGCTCTCGCCAGGCGGTTGGGGAAGACGAGGAATTGGACGGTATGGTTGATGTTAATGAGAATGACTGCGTTGTTCGATTGGATTTTTTCACTTGTCTTTGTTCGTTTATTTGTGGAGAAGTTTACTGAGGATTTCATTTCGCTGACTCTATGTTTGGTAGGTTCAAGGGAAGTTGATGTGATTGCCTATTTTTGTACTAGAAGTGGTGATTGGGTAATGGGTATCACCAAAACGTAATTTTAGGATGTGTATAATTCTGCTTGCTTCTAGTTTAATGTGTAGGAAAGGAAGGATAGTCTTTTTTTCCCCCTTCAATAAAAGGAACCGTGGTCTTGATATGTTGTGAGGGTGAAATATAAGTTTACTTAGAAATTATTTTGCATTGGGCCATTGGTTAGTATGCTAAAGATATAGTGGCGATTGGCGACTACTTTTCGACATCGTTTCCTTTACTTGTTGACTTTGGTTTGTGCTTTGGGTGTGTGATAGACAAAAACTCTCCACATAACCTGTTCTATATAACTTGTTCAACTATTAGATTAGGATGAGTTTGTATCATGTTAGGTTAGTTAGTGGTTTTGGGCTTCAAGCTATGATCCTTTTTTGCTAGAAATGCGTTTGAGATATTGCTAACCAAATCTATGAATAATTTGCATATTTTACGAAAGATCCGTTGATTTTTCGCTAGCCAAATTGAAACTGTATTTTTCGTATAGTTCTCGAATAATTCGGATTTTTCTTATAATTCATGTATGTTTCGGATTTTTCTTAAAATACGAAAAAAATCCGATTTTTTTAAATGTACTCAAATATCTTAAAACCTTCACACAAAATTAGGGCTTCTCCAAGAACATCAAGCGTTTCGTTTTTCCTTTTGAAACCCATATTAATCCCGTATTTTGATATATTCTCGTATTAATCACCGTATCGTTCTCATGTCAGGTTTATCCTTGCATTTTTTTTCTTGATTTTCCCCCTCTTTTTTTTTTTTTATAATTTATGTTTGTTGAATTAATCCCATTTCCTATCTTGGTTGCTATGTTTGAGACAATTGTTAGGTGTTGGTTATCTTGAGAATGATTATTGATGGTCCTTGTTCTATTACAAATGCATATGCAAACACACTCACACACATAAATATATGTATAGGAGTGAAAGGGGCTAAAGTGCCTTTATGAAAACGCCTTAAACGATGTCGGTTTTCAACAAACTCGCCGCCAGATGTGATCTACTCGTATGAAACAAGTTTACCAAAGTTGGAATCATTCCAATACTCGAAACCTTAAAATTAAAAAAAAAAACCATAAAATTGAATGGTGTAAAATAGTCCATAAATGCGTTGTATAATTCCCGAATGCGCATGTCACAAATGACCCCCTAATTAGGCCAGCACAATGTAGTTAGGGAGTGATAATATCCATGAGCAAATTCGATGATGAACTATATCCTTTCAGGTGTTTTCATGAGTGTCTTTAACTTTCTTGGCTAAAGACACTTTAGCCCCTTTTTTGCGATGATTATCATCACCTATTAGGTGTTACAATGTGATTAGTTGCCTCATTGTTTTCAGGTTGCTTTGAAAACGCTTATAGTTCTCCACAGAATACTTAGAGAGGGAGATCCAACTTTCAGGGAGGAGTTCCTGAATTTTACACAACGTGCACGTGTTCTAGATCAATCAAATTTCAAGGATGATTCTAGTCCAATCGGTATGCTTTAAATAACCTATTGGTACTTTGCAACTTCTAGCTGCAATAATGAATTTGTCATTGCTTGAATTGCCTTGGAAGTGATTGACATGTCAGATCTTTTTGCAGCTTGGGATTGCTCAGCTTGGGTACGTACTTATGCACTTTTCTTGGAGGAAAGGCTTGAGTGCTTCAAAGTTTTAAGATACGATATTGAATCGGAGCGTCTTCCCAGGCCTGCCCAGGGTCAGGACAAGGTAATATACTAGATTGTCCTGGAAAATGGCCACTGTTAAAACATACCGCGTTCTGCTTGACATCCTGTTTCCTGGGCTGATGATCTCACTTCAGCTAATGCAATGCTTGAAAGTCTCTTTGATGTCACTTGTGGTTCTAATGTATGTGTATAATGCCGCTTAAAATAAATACATGTGTTTTCTCAAAAAGAGGTACAACGATTTTTAGTGTGTACTAGGAGCATTATGTGGTGACTACCTCTACCTGATTGTGTTGTCTATCGAACTTGGACACGAGGCAAGCTCATCCTGATATACTTGATTTGTGATGCGCTCTCATTATTTACACTCTCTCTGGACTGTGTTATTATGGTTGATTGATTCACCAGTTTCTAAGCTGTCGTATTATTGATTTTGATGGTGTTATTGAATATGTTGTTTAACTTGTTTTATAACGGGGCTGCTTGATACTGATTCTTATAATAGTAAAATTAGGAATCTCATATAGAAGGCTAATTTCGAAAACCGAAGATATATGGAATCAAATATGATGATTATGGGAAGACCGGGAATGAAGATTACTTTCATGTTTCTTTTGTCTGTTTCCATTTCTTTGTTTGCAAAAATACTGAAAGAGATCAAGTTTTTTTTTTTCAAAGAACCAAAAATGGAAAAAGAAGTGATACCAAACAGGGGAGAAATGTTTGCTCTTGGTATCATTTACGGGGTTTGCTTTGTTTTGTTGTTCAGAATAACAAAATACTCAGAAACAATTTATAACTTAGTTCTCAAAACTAAAAGCACTAAACTCAAAAATAATGATTATGGGCAATGGAATGTCAATAACCAATACCATACATCAACAACAACTTACCCCGTGTCAAATCCCATCAAAAGTGGGGTGTGAGGTAGAAATTTCCAAAAAAATTACCTCACAAACCGATAGGTTGTCTCTGCAAGTGTAAAACCAATGATATGGATGCCTATTCAATAGTATGATCTCCTTCTCTGATGATATGAATGTCTGTCTTATCAATAAGTATATTCACCAACTTATGGTAATTCCATGAATGACATGTCGATGGTAGCTGTGAGCTTCAAAAGAAAATAATAACCTCTTAATCCTGTTGCTTCCATTTCCTGGTCAGGGTTATAGCAGAACTAGGGATTTGGATAGCGAGGATCTGCTAGAGCAGTTGCCAGCACTACAGCAGCTGTTGTATCGTCTTGTTGGATGCCGGGTAATACACAGAATGATTTCATTCTGAACTTATTGATAACTGAAGTCTTGTTGGTTAGTCATAGACATGTAAGATTGCGTACATTACGTCCTTCCCAGACCCTGTTAATTGACGGGATCACCTGGGTTGTTGTTGTTGTTGTTATATGCATAACATCATAATTGTTCTTACACTTTGTATTGACAATGTTGATTATTTTTCACCTTTCAGCCAGAAGGTGCGGCTGCAGGAAATTATGTCATACAGTATGCACTGGCTCTGGTATTTCATTATTTTCTCTTTTTTTCTTAACTTCTGCTTTACAAAGAGAATGCCCAATACCTCAAATTGCACCTTTTAATGTTCAGATTGATGTTCGAGACGAAACTTTTATTTTGGTGTTTTATCTATGTTAACTATTTGTAGTTTGTCAATGTCTAAAAGACCTTGACTTCTTAAACTGTAAACTGCAGCTTTTATTTCTTTTGTGGATACATGCTGACACTTTTAAATATCAGTTGATGCTCAATTAGCGGGTCATAATGGACATAGAAAATCACGAAACGTAAGCATCATCAATCATGGCCACGATAATCATCACTAGCTGAGGATTAATGAATCCCATATTCCTCTTCCACACCTTGTCTTTACTTCAAGCAATGCAATCCAAGCACTGCATTTCATACCAAATGGTTCTCGAAGTAGTTCTCGACTAAAAAAAGCAGACCAATATCCTAGTACTGTATACTTAGCTGCACAGTATTCAGTAAATCTTGAGGGTTAGATTTATTTACAAAAAATAAAGAAAATCACGTGTTGTCCTAACACCTACTTTGGGAAGCTACTTGTGAATATAGATAGTAGTCTTCGGCTTCTATCATAAGCATGTGTTTTGGTAGAGTTGATGCTTCATTTTATAATCAGAGGCATCATCAAATGTCACGAGTTTTAATCCTCTATGGTGCTTAGCATGTTTTGGGTTAATGTATTGTTGATGCAAGAAGCTTATAAAAGGAAGGTGCATGAGTGGGTATGCGATGGGAAATGTTTTTCCCAGTAGTATTGTACTGTAAGTTTCATTTTTCAGTATTGTTTGTCCCATGGGCTTCATATTTGAAATCGAACAACATGCCTATTTATTGGAAGCGAAAAGGTGGCAATGGTAGCAATCCTTGGCGTTAAAAACAGTAACTTCTTTAAAAGAATAATCCTAATATGCGTCAAACCTATAAATAATTTTCAAATGCTATAACAGTAACTTCTGTTGGAGAATAATTCTAAATAGCATCAAACTGTGAACTAATTTTTAAATGTGTTGCTTTTTTTTTCTCCTAGCTTCAGATCATTAAGTTTAGGTATCCTACAGAAATCAGTTTTATAATACGCCAGTATCAACTTGGTATCGAAGATCGTGTTTAGGCTGAGTTCTAGAAGAGGAAAATGTTTGTAGCTACTCTGCCACTACGAGTGGCGGTTTTCATCGAGAGTCGAAAATGCGACCAAGACTCTTATCAATAGGCTTAACAATGTTTTTATGTTCAGTTGTCAACTTGGTGTCACTCTCACATTTGATGTCAAATTTCTTGCCAAGGACACTAGAGCAATAAAGGATTTTCGGCACTAAGGTGCAGGATTGTAATTTAGACGAACCTACTTTCTTGCACATCCCTCTAGATAAGAAGTGTCTAAATCCGTTGATTAGATGACTTAATTTTCTGCAGGAAATGCATTCATATGAACGGTCAAAAGACAAATAGTAGTATATTAAATTATGATCCAAGGTACTTGGAAAATCTGGAAACAGAATTTGGGTCTAGAAACTAACCTGATGATTTTGACTTATGTTGTATTTTTGCAGGTGCTGAAAGAGAGTTTTAAGATTTACTGTGCTATTAATGATGGAATCATCAATTTGGTTGATAAGGTTGTCTTCTTCACAAATTTAATTGACCTTTGCACATTGGTTGCTATCCTCTGATTCTCCCCCTTCTTTCTCCCTTTAATTTAACCCATCATTTTTTTTTTATTGCAGTTCTTTGAAATGCCAAGGCATGAAGCCATCAAAGCTCTTGAAATTTATAGGCGTGCTGGTCAGCAGGTCAAGTAACTTTTGCTTGTTTCTGTTCATTGAGGCCTTTTTTTTTTTTTTTTTTTTAACTTGCTATTCTTTTTGTATATGCCTTTGCATGAAGACCTTTTTTAGTTGATGAAGTATTGTATCACGCTTAGAGGTCAAATTTATATTAGTAAATTTAGTACTTTTATCAACGTGAATTTCTTTTTCCTTTTTTCCGAGTACCCTTCTAGAAATGAATGATAATGTGTCCCATTTCTTCAAGAGACTGAAAGCGTGTTGGATTTGAAAGGATGATGGACGATTTCGATTTTTTTACTGGCGAAGCGGTACAGGTTGTGAGGATGAGTTGGTCTGCTTTCCATGTTGTTTTATCGGAATAAATTTGGTTTGTACTACAGGCTGGCAGCCTTTCTGACTTCTACGACATTTGCAAAGGATTGGAACTTGCTAGGAACTTCCAGTTTCCTGTGTTGCGAGAGGTAGTTATATGATCCGATACATAGAGTTAGAAATATGATCGTTTAAGAATGATGTTTGGAAGCTTATCAAAGTTTGATTGTTGCCTGTCTACCAGCCACCTCAATCTTTTCTTGCAACCATGGAAGAGTACATCAGAGAAGCACCAAGAATGGTTTCGGTTCCAAGCCAGCAGCTGGTCAGTTCTGTTGCCTATTTGCTCTTGACTATGTTTCTGGCATCTTTAAAGTAGATGCCATCGTTAGACTCTGATAGGTTTCCCGATGTCAATGCTCATAATTTGAGTTTCTCTGTGTGAACCAGGAGTTGCCGGAAAGGCTTCTACTTACATACAAACCAGAGGAAGCATCGTCTGCCGACAATGCTAGCTTAGCTGCTGATGAGCCCCAGCCACCCACTCCGGATCATGGTAGTTCCTTTACCTTTGATGCCACTGCTACTCAAGCCCCAGCCAACGTCACAAACCACCTAGACACTGGAGATTTGTTGGTAAATTCTTGTTTTTTTTATGTAGTTGTCATGTTCCTGAGAATAATTGTAGTCTATACGTATTTCCTATCTTTCTAAACCGCTATTCTTTTCTCCTTAGTCCTTGCTATATTCTCTTCTTCATTGCTGTGACAGGGATTTAACGACGATGGGCCTAATGCATCTACCATTGAGGAAAGCAACGGTCTGGCTCTAGCCATCGTGTCATCAGGTAAGGCATGCTATATTTATCTTTAGACTGTATCTACCTTACGCAAATCACCCACCCCGCAACACAATGAGACATTCAATTTTCTTTTGTATGTATAGATACTGTTTCTACCTCAAATTCTGGTGCTGCTGTGGCAAAAGAATTTGATCCTACTGGGTGGGAGCTTGCATTGGTGAGCACTCCTAGCAGCAGTGTTTCTGCTATTAATGAGCGACAACTGGTAGGCGGCTTAGCTAAACTGTATCTGTTTCTTATGGATATGTCCATCTTTTTCTTGGTAGTCCTCGTGTACTTACTTTCTTACATGTAATGTGCAGGCTGGGGGACTGGATTCACTCACCCTGAATAGTTTGTATGATGAAGCATACTACAGGGTCAACCAGAATGCCATGTATGGAACTCCCGCACCAAACCCCTTCGAGGTTCAGGATCCATTTGCGATGTCGAATAACATAGCTCCACCAGCAGCTGTTCAGATGGCAGCCATGGCTCAACAACCACAGTTCAATCCATTCGGTCCGTATCAACCTCCTTATCAGCCACAGCCTCTGCCACAGCAGCCTCTGCCGCAGTTGCCGCAACCACTGCCACAGCAGCAATTGCCACATCAGCCTTTGACCATGGCGCCGCCTCCAAATCCTTTTGGCGAAACAGGGTTCACGGCATTCCCTGTTGATCCTGTTCCCCATCCGCAGTCAAATAATCCATTTGGAAGCACAGGGTTGCTTTAGGAAATCTCGGAGTATAGGGACGCTCTGAGATTTTTTTTCATTCGATGCAAGGTTTGTAATGTATATGTATTTTGCTCTAGAGAGTAGCTCAAGTCATTGGACAGCTTTGAGAGTCGTGATGATTTTGCGGGTTGTCCTGTTTGATAGGATGCTTCCACACTGTTAATATGCATATACTCAATATTATTTTGAACAATGGATGATGACTGGTTTGGAAATTGAGTGTTTGCGCCAATTAGTGACATTTTGTTGATCTTTTTACTCTCGAAGGCCGGATATGCGAAAAAATAAGGGCCTGATTCATGTACACATCATCTCAAGGAAACAATGCTCTATGGCAATCCATAGCAACCCCCGACCACATGTGAGCCTTGTACTTTGCAAAGTCTCTTAGCACAGTTTTTGAGTCCAGTGTTACAGGATTGTGTCCAACACAACCAGCTGGAGTCTGCCTGCGTAGCGTAAATGAGTAGTATTGCTTCCCATCATATAATATGAGCTACGATCCTACCAACCAATGGTCTATAATGGCAAGTGTGAAGTTTCTCAGGCATTCACATCAGATTCTTTAAAACTTTGTTTCGAATTTTTATTGTTCATTATATCTCATTTTATCTATATAAAAAAAATACAATATGTTACAATAATACTATATATTTATAGATTTATCATTCATTATTTATAATTTTTATATATTTTTAATATATTTTTTTATCATCACATCATTATTTTTTTCATTCATATACTATATTTTTTATTTTTACAAATTTTTTATTTTAAAAAATTTGATGCGAATGTCATAACCTCAGAACATGATTATAAGTTGGCCAACCTTGCATCCGAATATATTAGCCAAAGCAGTTTGCATCCGATCATCTACAAAAACCAGGTTTAACAATACACATAATAACAGATATTCTCTTCGTTTCAAATTATATGTAACAGTTTGATCTGTCACGAGATTTTATATGAGAATTAAATTTGATTAATATATTGTATTTTTTTTATGATGGTGGGAGTTGATGTGAAAGTATACGAAGAATGTGTTAGAAGTTAATGGGATGTGATAAGTTAGTATGTTTAATTTAATACTCCCTACGTAAATATGTTTAAATTTTTTTTGGAATGCCGCATTCAAATTATAACATTTCTATATTTAATAATTTTTTCACACAAACATATCAAAATATCCATACTTTATATCACATCTACTCATCCATACCCTTTCTCTTTATTCATTTCTTTATCTCACACATTCACAAGGACAAAATTATCATTCTTTATTAATTTAATACAAACATAAATAATCATGTCGGGTCAAACCGTTCAATTTAAATGTAATGAAGAGAGTATAAATTTGATTCCAAATATAAAAATAAAATAAATATTACAGATATTTCAAAACAATAAAAAAAATTATATTAAAAAGAGGTAGCTTTTGATCTTTTCTATAAGATCCTTAGGGAAAAGGTCGGAAAGGTGGTTATCGAGGAGAAACATTGTTCGCGTGCAAAGTTATTTTTCCACTTCTAAATTCAAAAAGAAAAATTCGCTGTTACGTTTTCTACTTAACTAAACTGAGCTAACGAGTCTCTATCTAATTATAATATAAAATAAAAAGAATATAACAATATCCATATCGGAACCAAACCTGGGAAAAATCAGGTTCGTTTTGGCTGGGTTAGATGCGGTTAAACCCATCAACTATGGGATACAAATCCCCTGCAATGATACTGTGAAATTGTACCGCCCAAACAACCCACTTCCCTTGCAAAAACAAAAAACAAAAACTCAAATTTTTGCACTAAAAAGACAGACAACACACCCCTGCTGTAGTGGGTATACTGTCACGGGCTTTTTCTCTAGCTCGTGCGGCACTTAGCAAACTTCGCCTCAAGAATGCTAAGTCAGCCTTACTCTCACACTCACTCAAGTGTTTGGAACTTTGAGAAGGAAAGCTTGGAATGCTCTTTGCTTGAAAGCTTTGTGAACTTGTTGGATAACTTGAATGATGTTTACAAGTGAGGGTGGCAAGCCTATTTATAGGCCTTGCCAAGAGGATTCTAGAGATTTCTACTCATCTCTAAACAATGCCTACACTTTTCTAGAACTTCCTAGAAAACCCTAGAGAAGTCTAATATTTACAAGAGCATTCTACACAATTCTAGACAAGACTAGAATGTACAAGACAACTCTAGAGAAATCTAGAGTTTTCAAGAACTCTCCACATGACTCTAGAGAATTCTAGAGTCCTCTCGCCAAACTCTATAAATTGAGAGCAAAGTGTTGGTGGCCAAGGAGTTAGTCTCACGCGGAAGTTTTTGTGCGTGACATCCTCCCCCACCTATCCTGGAGACGCCCTCGTCTCCTGCGCGAGCGGAAACTTCGAGATCTGTCCTTTGATAGCGGCAAGTTCAGCTTTTCGGCTTAAAGCATCCGCTACCAGATTCGCCTTGCCCGGCTTGTATTCCATCACGT
>JAOVYX010015947.1:0-55842 GCA_035668315.1 Drosera spatulata | reverse complement strand
CCTTTTAACCCCGCAAAATAAATTATAACCTGCGATAATTTACTATTCACGTTAATTATCGTGAAACTAAATTTTATTGGATTTTTCGGGTCCTTACAGTTTAACCCCATATTTTTCCCAACTGCTGCGCAAATTTTATCGCCACGCTTGAAAAAATACATTGTTATTTAACGTTTAATTATCCATTTTTTCATGACAAAAAGTTATCTAACTTTGTCACGACTTTAAAGTTATGAGCGTAAAGTTACGTTTCAAAACTTTAAAACGAGATTCGTTTTTTTACTTTTAATTTATTACAAAAGGAAAAACGCATATTTCGTTACGTTTATTAATTTTTGAACAATTATTTGATCATAATTTTTATATTTATTTGATCGTAATTTTCTGGGACTTTACAATAATTATGAATGTCGGATTAGTATAGTAGTTCCAAAGTACTAGAATAAAAGACCTAAGTGGTAATTTCCTTTTTCTTTTTTTACGTTCTTCTTTCACGTAACCCCTGATAAAGGGGTTGACATGTTATTAAGCTCATGTGACTCACGGTTACTATTTTTCTATGTTTATTTTCTCTTTTTCGTGTTTTCAGGAGGGAGAGACGACGGACATGTGTTATACAGATTATGGTGATAATATGTATCCACTGTAATAATTATAGACTAAGTAAAATATATAATAAATAAGAAGTTTTTGCTATATTGGATAATATTATTGGTTTATGTATAAGTAGATTTTATTTATTTCTCTGCCTAAACCGATTAAGTAATTTTGTCTAGTTGGGATGTTGGGATTCAGCGACAGTAAAGTCATTTGTATTATTACGTATTAATGTGATATGAAAAATCGGGATGTCACAAATAGCACTACAAAAATCAAGGTCATTTACGACAATCATTTCCGTCGTAAACAGTATTTAGCGACGGACTTGCGATAGCAAGCGACTGTCGTAAAAGACCTAATCGCTAATTGATTTAGCGACAAAAACCTCCAACAAAAATCTTATTTGCGCTAATCCGATATTCACCATTGTTAGCTCCTGGCATATCATTCATGTTGGTATCCAAATCGGTTTTGTTCTTTCGTTGCTCGCTCTTTGGCATAGCTCTTTTGACATCCACCTACAATTATACAACAACACGTACAATAATTGAAATCATCAATCAACAAAATCAATTAGGTTTCGAAACCAGATTATCAATATTCTATAGCAAAAAGCAAAGCTTGATATCAAACTTTATCTTTCGTACTCTAAATCATACTCAAGAGCAAGCATGCAGTTTACAACCGAAGGCCTTCTAATGTGATCAGGATTCAGGACCCTTTTTGGCTATCAAGAAGAAAAAGAAAAGAAAAAATATTTGCAAAAGCAACTGCGAGCTACAAAGTATTTTGTACAAAGAAAAATTGATCACCATAAGGTCCAACTTCCAAGCAAAAATGAACCAGTAAAGCCTGAGAATGTTAAGAGTAGAAAGAAAAGAAATAGATGACTCAGAAACGTTGCAATGTTCACAATACAGATCCTCACGAGTAAGATCGTGATTCTCTTTATCTTACTTCTGTTTGTGCGTTACCGCTACTTTTCTTTTTTAAAATTGGATAGATTTGAAGTAACTTTGTGGATTACACGGATACGTTAAGCTTAATGTGAGATTTTATAGTATCAGTGACTATCAAATTTAGATGCTATTTATCATTGATTAAGATAGGCACAGAATAACAAGATCAGTTGGTTTTTGAGATTTGTGACTTTGTAAAAAAATAAAAATAAAAAATCAACAAAATAAAATCTATATGACACAAATTTTATATTCCAATATTTTCAGAATATATCCAAAAAAAAATATATCAATTATGCTTGATTACTAATATAAAACCACTACAAAAATCAAGGCCATTTGCGAGTCACTTCCGTTATAAATTTCGTCGCAAACAGTGTTTAGCAACGAACTTGCGACAGGAAATAGCTGTCGTAAAAAACCTAGTCGTTAATTGATTTAGCGACGGAGATTCAAAATCCGTCGCTAATCTGCGACGGAGCTGTCACAAATTAGAAACAGCAGGCAAGTTCGTCGCAGATGCTGTTTCCATAAGGTTTACGCCGGAACGAACGTGCGATCGCTAAATAGCGACAGGAGTTGTCGCTAATTAGTAACGGAAACCTTTCTTCCATCGCAAACTGGTTTTCTGAAGAAAAAAATAGCTGAATTCAAGCCTCGCTTGCTATATACAACCAATCATATACCCAAAATACATTTTTGAGGTATCAAACCAACTTCAAACACCAACCATATATGCAAGTACTATTGGCGAAAGTTGTTCAATTTGGATTGTAGTTGATGATGACAGATGGTAAATTAGGTGGATGGATACAACATATAAATTGTATTAAATCGATTTCTAACCGAACTAACCAAACAAAATTCTGTTATTTGGTTCGGTTTTCCTATAAAATCGAATTTAATTTGGTGCGGTATCAGTTTTGAATTTTTGAAAACAAATTAAAAATTTGGTCAATCAAAATCAAAATAAAATTCCATTTTTACCGAAAAAAATTACTTATGAAATTGAATAAGTACTTGGTTTACACCCCTATATTTTGTGCAGCAAATTTTTTTCCTTGCAATAATGCAATTGTTACATTCTTATGCCTCTTGTTTTGCATATGCTCATACTGTCTTGTCGTGGATTCACTGGTCTCTCCATGACATAAGATATTGATGGAGCTTATTTTGGAACTATATTTCCTTATTTTTTTCTGAAGTCACACCCACACCTCAAGTCGCGAAAACAATCTCAGTGCTACGTTCCAAAGGTATTTGGCATCAAGGTTCACAAGATATTATTAGGAATAGGAAGGCCCTCTCAGGACTTGATACAAATAATGTTAAAAAAATAATTAGGACAAATAGTAAAAAATAAAATTGACACTACGATACAGAGATTTACGCGGTTCACCCCGTTCCTGTGATTACGTCCACTGACAAGCGACAAGTATTTTCACTATTCAGATAAACTTTTGTTAGAAGAGAATTTATCCCTCCACTCACTAATTTTTGTGACACTCATAAGTTACATCTATCCTTAAAAATAATAATATAATATTTAGAACAATCCCTAAATATTATTACAGTAGGGTAACCTTTTAGTGAGAAAATAACCCAAACACAAACCTGTGCTTATCTTAAATTCTCCACCCCGATGGCTTTGCTTTGCCAGGCTCTGTATTTTGTTGCTGTGATTGTATCAATTTATAGAAACTGCTTTGCCGCCCTTTGGTTTTGCTTCTGTACGTTGCTTTTCAAACATTCGCACACTTTCGTTAATTTTCGCAAAGCTTCCGCAATACAAAACCATCTTTGCTTTTGCTCTACCAAGCCAGAAAACACCAGAATCGTCTCAACCATTCTCAACTTCACCTTTTCAAAAGTGATGGTTTCCGTCACCAGCTTTTTCTCTTTATTTTTGTTTTTAAAACAACCCACTAATAATTGTTCACCTTGTTTTAAAAAATAATCCCTTGTCCATTCTCTCCACCCGAAGAATCACCTTCGCCTTAGGAATGGAGGAATTGGATAGCCTCTACCTATCTCCACCAGAACCGTCAAGTCACTGTTTTCAAAGCAAACCTTTTTTTTGGCTCTATTTGATTTGCACCTTTAACCGGATAACTGTTTTCTTACCTATGCTCTCATCTTCATGTTGTAGATAGCCATGGATCCTTACAACTTAAAGAAGTTGCTTGCGCGCGAAGCTCTCATAAACACGAGTGCACCCATAGTAACTTTCATCGATCCATCTTGATCGTTGAATCGGAATCCTTGCGAGCCCAACCTTGATAAAGAAATCAAGTTCTTCCGTAACCCTGGAACATGTTCGATATTTTTCAAAGTTCTAACGATCCCATCATGCATCTTCAGATGTACAGAATCAATTCCCTCCACCTTAGAGGTTGAATTGTTCCCCATCACAATCGTCCTGCTGTAACGATCATAGGATGAGAACCATAATCTATGCGGACACATGTGATCTGTCGCACCGCTGTCAAAGATCCAACTTTTCTGGGATTCAGAACCTTCACCGGTTAAGAGAACCTCATTGTGTGTAACTCCAATCTCCGACTCATTAACACCCTTGCGCATATTGCTTGTGGAACTAGGACCATTGGTTTTACCAAACAGACAATTCTTTTTTAAATCCCACACCGCTAACATTCGTTCATCGCTCTGCTTTTTCGAACGGCCCCTCAATAATGAATTTTTCCTCGATCACCCCCCAAGAGAGAGCCACCTTACCATGTATCGAACCTTCGAAGGACGCCTTTCTTTGAAGTTCGATGCTAAGCAATGTTGTCGCCCCATCATCTAGCTTGAGCTTTTCTTTCTTAGAGCAACTCAATGTCATGACCAGGCTGTCATAACTGTCAGGTAAAGTACACAACAAAGTCACCGTTTTGTCCTCGTCTTCTAGATGCACAACAATGCTCTCAATTCACTAATCACATCATTGAACTCGTTCAAATGATCCGAGATTTTGACATCGTCCTTCATCTTCAAAGATTAAAGGCTTTATTTCAAAAGAATCCGATTCAAGAGGGACTTGTCTTGATATAAGCTCTCTAACCGAGCCGATAGTCCAGCCGTTGTCTTCTCGCCCTTAATATTGAACATGATTTTATCGGAGAGACACAAACGTATAGTGGAACATGCTTTCATGTCCATCTCCACCTAATCATCATAGGACATCTTCTCCAACTTCTTTTCCTTCCCGAGCAAGGCCTTGTATTGACCAAGTTACACCAGCAGTTCATGGACCTTTATTTTCCTTAACTTGAATTTGTTTTTGTCATCGAACCGTTGCACCTCGAACTTATTGTCCGTTACTTTCTTCATTTCACTTTTCCAACAATTACTTTATCAAGATACTGAACTCAAAAAGCTTTAATACCACTTTGTTCGGAATAGACGGCCCTCCCATGACTTGGTATAAGTAACGTTAGAAAAGTAATTAGGACAAATAATAGAAAATAAAATTGACATCATGACACAGAGATTTACGCATTTCATCCCGCTCCTGTGATTACGTCCACCGACAACCGACAAGTATTTTCATTATTGATGTGAAATTTTGTTACAAGAAAATTTATCCCTCTACTCACTAATATTTGTGGCACTCACAACTCATATCTCCCGCAAAAATAATAATATTACAACAGGATAATCTTTTAGTGAGAAGATAACACAAACACAAATCTATGTTTATCCTAAATTCTCTACCTCCATGGCTTTGTTTTGCCTGGCTCTGCTTCCTCTGCATTTTGTTGCTGCGATTGTATCAATTTATAAAAATTGCTTCACCGCCCTTTGGTTTTTCTTCTGCGCGTTGCTTTTGAAACATTCGCAAACTTTCGTTGATTTTCGTAAATCTTCCACAATGCAAAACTATCTTTGCTTTTGCTCCATCGAGCCAGAAAACACTTGAATCGTCTCAACCATTCTCAATTTCGCCTTTTCAAAAGTGATGGATCCTGCCACCAACTTTTTCTTTTTCTTTTTGTTTTTAAAACGACCCACTAACAGACAGGACTGTGGAACTCCACCCTGGAAGCAGTGGCATCTTATGCTGATATCCTAAAATTTTAGAGGAGTTGATTTTTTGCTTTGTGCTAAGGTCGGGTAGTTCATGCCATATCTTGCCAATCTAGATAGCTGTCCGGTGCTGCAGTTTGTGTAGTGTCATTGTATCACTAGCCATCTCTTGAAAGAGCAGCTGTATGATTTGAATTTAGTTACAGAAACTATGATAAAATGTTTTACTCGGGTGTAGTTCAGTGAGTTTGTTCCTTCTATTTTACAGATGCATCATATCGGTAGAGTATCCACTAGAATGCATTTTTATGCCGAACAGCTTCCTGGTGCTCTGCAGTATTTCCATGTTGTTCAGCAGATGTTGGAGTCGCTCTGTCCGCGGTGCTCTGCAGTACCCTGAACTGCGTTAGTTCAGACTTCTGACTTGAAATGTGTCTGCATTGCTCCACCTCCATGATTTTTAAAAACCTGCTAGGTCATATGAGTCTAGGTGAAGTTAAAACTAGTCACACACTGCCATTAGAATACTAGGTGACCCATATGTCTTGCATGTCCTGGAATGAGTGCACGAAGTCGAATATGGTACTGGTTCTTGGAGGAGTTCTGCCTTTTAGGCGAACTTGTAAAAAAATAAAACTATAATAAAATAATTAAAATAAAAATAAAATTGGTTGGTTCTGGAGATGAAAATAACGGGTTGCCCATGAGCTTTAGATCTTCAAACTGACGTGTGTTATATTCTGGTTCCGAGGTTTGGTTTCTTGGTCTCTCCCGCCCTGTCACATGACTCTTCGGGAGTGGCTTTAACTCTGTTTCCCAGTAGATTCAAATAATCTCTCAACGATACGTTTCTATGATAGATCTGCATTCCGGAAATGTGAGACGGCGGTAAAGACGTGCTTTATGATTTCGCATTCAAGTTGAGCAGGAAATCGATTGTCAGTAACCTACATGTCCTTAGGTTAAATTGCTGTTCTGGCGACAGATTAGTTCTGAGGCACATCTAAATGGCTTCTTAAGCGTAGGCACAACATGATTGTATATTACAAAGGGGCGGCCCAAATATGGTTTAGCTACACAATTAGGCTAAAAAACGCTGAAGATGCTACTTGTATGATTTCGCTTCGTTATTAAACCAAAACATTGAATCTGTTACTTTGGATCTAGGACACTCTTTTGGGACTGCGACTTCTAAGTAGCTTCTGCCCATTGTTAAGAAGCCTAGAGTTCAAGGGTAGGTAGTTTTAGCTAATGATTCATCATGTTCCCGAAAATCTTAATTTTAAAGTTCTCTTTCTTTATTGTCCAACCAGAGGAACTCGCACGAATGCACGATAGACTCCAGTTTCATGAAAAAGCAAAATCCTACGAATTGCATTGATCAGATAGATAAACGATATATCGATCATAAGACGCCAACATTTAAGGGCCTTATTGTTGTATGATGATTTGATCGATACATCAAGCTGTTCGGCTTTGGGTATGTCATGATTCGATTCATGAACTTATCAAGTTGAATTTAACGCTGATATTAAGCATTTTGATAACAAGGATACACATGGATAAGCAGAAAGTGGATCTCCATTAGCTTGCCATGTTTTTAGTTGATGACATATTATTACGCAAAATGAGATGCAATGGACTTAAAGAAGTTGAAGTTTTCATCAATTTCGATTATATAATTAGACTCTAGAATATCAACTTGAGCATCACCAGTCCCAAAATTCCTTTTCTCATCGTAATTTGTTTTCTTGACTTTGGGACATCAAATATTGCTGTCAGTAGCAGCAAATTTAAGCCCACGGCGCGTTTTGACTTATAACAAACCTATTGTGTATAGGTAAACTGTAATAAATTCTCCAGGCTTCTTTGATTCTCATGTGAAGGTGATCTGCAGTTTGTGATTGACCTCCTTACACCTCATGAAAGCAAAAGTATGTGATGTGAAAATATAGCATAAACAAACGAGTGGAGTAACGAGTGACAATGAGTGGAGTAACCACAAAATTAACCAAGTCAATTGAGTTTTATTGTCTTCATATACCCACACGTGAATGTTGGTTCAGATTTAAAGTTTGGATATATAATTTAGATGACACATGATCAAGGATCTTATCTGCACCTTTGATGAGCTCTATCTACCGATGTGGGGCTTTCATCTCAACAATGCACAATGAGCTCCATCGAAAAAGTTTGTTCCTGCTAAGGTTTAATCCATCATTGGGTATACAATACAGAACATATTAAACAATGGATCCTTATATCACCAAGGTTTCTCCTGATTGTAGTCTCTTTTGAATCTTGAATAAGCAATTTTTGAGTTTGTTTTATATTGTACTACTAATTTTTTTATTCATATTCGTGGCCACGATGGTGTCTAGTCCCTTGCAGTTCCTACATGTAAATGAGAGGATAAAAGGGAAGAGTCGGAGCCTACTAAGCAGGAGGATAAGAGGACGAGGCACACAAAAAGTTCTATCCCAATAGCTATGTCATCATTGATGCAGACTTTTGAATATCAATAGCTACACTTGTGGATCAATTTCAACAGCATGCCCATTGGGGGAGACAAAATTCGAATTCTTCGCTTCAATGTCACGTTCCATATCATATCGATCAACCACTCCATAAAAAGTTTTGTGATCATGAAAGGTTCTATCTGTAACAAAAAAGATGTAATTTTGGTCATGATTCTGAACTTGAGGTTCTATGAGATCGAATTGACTTAAAATAACATCTTTAGACGAATGATTTTTTTATTTTCGTAATAAACTTTCGAAAGTGTTAATAAGTCCGGATTTTTGTTTTGACAATCAACTTGTTTTCAAAATATTGTTTGTTTTGTTTTTGCTTTTGACTATTAATAAACCTAAGTGAGAGAATATAAGATTTATCTTAATAAATCTTCGTATATCGGTTATATTATTTGTCATTGAATTAAAATGGTCTAATTAGTTGATCTATCAATTGAAATATATTTGCTCTTATTTAGTGTAATATGGGACCGATTAATATGGATTGGATAGATATTTATTGATACGTGATGAGTAGGCCCAACAATTGCTACATCTTTATATATATCAATTAAGTCACCTTTCCTAACCCTAACCGTGTCATACCTGGTGACTCATCTATACGGGTCGTCAAGGACATTAAAAAAGTGGAGCCACTTAATTCCGTTTGTGAGTTTGTGCAAATTATTCAATCGCGTACTCGTTATGATCAATTTCCGCTGCGCAACCATGCTGATCAAGGTTCGCGTATTTTTGTTTTCAATCTCAATTTGATATTATATATTTATCTATAACGATTCTGTGATCGAATTTTCCTACACTTATAAAATAAGTGGGAAATTACTCCCTCCGTCCCACAAAGAATGCAACATATCGTATTTTATATTTTTTTATACACATGAATACAAGTCTCGTTTTCATATCAAATCATATCTGATCATCCCGTAATATATATTAGGTCGAAGTACATGACTTATGCAATCATTGATATTTCATAACAAATTTATAAAAATTTAGGTTTTTGATCGTCGTTGCACGCATATCAAATTTTTCATCAAAATACGTATTTGATCAAAAAAAAATTATATCTTTTATGAAACCACCGGACTATATTTTTGATGCAAAAATAATGATCACTTTTCTCCCACCGATCATTAATTGAAGTGGTCCATTTCACTTGTGGTAAACGCAGCAGCCACTAGCCACCGCATACAAATCCCATTTGCTTCAGAAACTAGTCATCTCATTCCCTTCCATGACAAATATATTCCGTTCACCACAATCCCATATTCTTTCAATTCCAACCAAGAGCTAGTTTCCATATATATTATTTCACACTCAACCCATTTTCATCCCTTGAACATAATTTTTATGTTCACCATGTTCTTGTTCATAGCAAACTCTTCACTTTCCTTCATAGATACTCCTCTTTGGGCACTTGCTCCTATAGGCCTCTTTTGTTTATCCCTCATCGTCCACATCCCCTCGATTCGATCAATCGTCCAACATCACCTCTCTGCCCGCAGTTCTATATCAGATGATCATGATCATGACCATGATGATGATCAGGTTGTTTGGTCCATCGGGTCGGAGCCCAAACCCGAAAAGAACGGGCTTTCGGGTTCATGGGTTCAGGTTTACAACAATGGTGATGTATACGAGGGAGAGTTTGTCAATGGAAAGTGTTCAGGGAGTGGGGTGTATTGTTATTACTTGAGCAGCGGGAGATATGAAGGGGACTGGGTTGACGGGAAGTATGACGGGTATGGCGTCGAGACATGGTCGAAAGGGAGTCGATATAAGGGACAGTATAAGGAGGGTTTAAGGCATGGATTTGGGTTTTATAAAGCTCATGCTGGTGATGTTTATGTTGGGGAATGGTGTAACGGGAAATGCCATGGGTTTGGAGTTTATAGTTGTTGTGATGGAAGTGTGTATGTTGGGCAGTTTAAGTGGGGTGTCAAGCATGGCCTTGGTCATTTCACTTACAGGTAATTAATTTATTACTTATTTTCACTGCTGGTGCGATTGTACGCAGCTGGCTTCAAATGTGATTTCGTGTTTGTTCGGTGCTATAGTAAGAGGAGGCCAATTGGCCACGCTTCTAGCACACATAGTGTCAAGTCGATTGATGGGTGTGAATGAAGATAGAGTATCTTATAGCTTCTAGTTTAGGCTAATCTTGTGATCCGAGATTCCTCGGCAAATGATTTCTGGTTTGTCGATGCTGTGATTCATTGGATAGAGGCCAGTTGCTTGATTTCCTCTATTGATGCCTATAACTATACGGTGTCTGATCTGTTTAGACGCGTATGAGCAACGGCCAATGGACGTTTCTCAGTGTTCGACCCATAGTTATTCTTTAATCTCTTGCATTCTATCTGGAAGACTGGACCTTTGTATCCAATCGCGATTTTGGCAATGCAAAATGTCGGAAACTTAGGCCAGAAATCGTACTTTCTCACACCAGGCCCTATTTGTTGTAAATTACTACTAGTAACTATTGTTCAACTCCTTGTTAATTATCTCTCACAGCAGCAACGTATCCAGGTATTCCCGTCATGAACAGAATCCGATGAGGACGAAATGTATGTAGTCTTACCATCGTTGGAGATAACAGAGAGAATGTTTATTGATGTCTTCATAACACGTATTCCTCTAGATTAAAAGAAAGTATAGTAATTAATAAGATGACACTGTTTGTTATAGGGAATGGATTCATCTGGGTGACACAAAGTCAAATAGAAAATGGAATGAGATTCCCATTCCTTGTTATCTCTTAATGAAATGATTATCAAAATCCTTCTTATTCATAATGATTTGGGATTCTATGCTTCATATGATGGAGTCTGCTATTATTAGAGTGCATATGGAATTTCCTCTCCATTTTATCTTGAAAAAATGAGATTGATTGGAAAGATGAGAGATCTGTATTTTCATTCAACATTTCGACTGATATAATACTGTCATATATGGCTATGCAGGAACGGAGATGTGTATGCTGGTGAATACTTTGCGGACAAGATGAATGGTTTTGGTGTATACAAATATGCAAATGGGCATTTATACGAGGGTTCCTGGCACGAGGGCGGAAGGCAAGGACGTGGAGTGTACACCTTTTCAACAGGAGCTTCACCCTCAACCGAACACGAAAACAGGGTCGTCGCTAGTCCCAACGACGAAACAATGGCACCCTCATCGCCTCATGCTGTTGATGCCAACAAAACATTTAATGTCGTCAAGGTAACGTAGAACATCATGCTGATTACTAAGAACAGCAATCCTAGTGTCTGGTTCAACCAACAAGGTTCAAAATTAAGCAAGATGGATCTAAATGATTTCCTGATGAACTTCTCTTTGTAGGAAGCACGGCGAGCTGCGGAGAAAGCATACTACTTGGCAAGCACAAACGACAATGTCAAGAAAGCTGTAGCAGAAGCAACAAAAGCAGCCAACGCGGCAAGGGTTGCAGCTGTCAAAGCCGTCCAAAAAGCAGAATTCTCTCGGACATAACCCGTAGGCAATATTTTCAGGCAATCAGCATCACCTTGTGCGCAGTGTTGGACAGAGGGCATTGAGTCGACATTGTTTAATCATCATTTTAAAGGCAGCAGGCTTATTCATGCCAGTAAACCAGGTTGACGTGAAAGCCGGCTAAGATGCCGCTAGCTGTGTCCCTCTTAGGCATCTTGTACATAAGGGTTTTGAGTTGCAACAGATGAAGCCGTTGCTTATTGCTTGGTCTACTATTGTAAAGTAGCCCTGGATCAAGAGTCATATACCTATGGTTGCATGAATAACTGTGTTCATGCACGCAGCTGGTAAAATTATGCTAGCAAGAGAAAAGTGTAGGCAGCTTGAGCCATTCGATGATAATCCCAGTCATTTTTTGTGCTAGGTTGTCATCTTCATGATCATATATACAGAATTCACTCGTGTTTTTGATGTGTCAATTCACTCGTGTTTTTGATGTGTCGTGACCTGTTTTTTGCTTGAGTTGTTTCCACATCGGGAATCGATACTATCCAACTTGGAAAACCAAGTTTTCTATGAAATGCGACTAAAAGCTCTTTTGAGTATAGATAATTTGCACACTTTAGCATAAGCGGAAAATTGTGGGTGCCTCAGTGGAACAAGTAATTTGATCGATGGCTCCGGCCTCCTATTAGGAATGAAGGGAAGTGGCGATGGTTTCGCAGACAAGGCTTTCCCTTATTGCTGAGTTGATTGCAGATGTAATGACAATTGCAGAATAAATCCTTCAGAGATCTATCTCATGTGAACTCGGTCGTTGCAAAAATATGATCCCAAAAAGACAGAAGGTGAACAAAAATTGAGAGTATCTTGTGATAAAAAGTTGAATGTTACACTAGTTGTCAAAGCCGAATGCTTCACAATAGCCGAATGCTTCACAACCGCCGTTACGTACATTTGTCATTGGATAACACAGGGAATGATGAGTACTGAGTAGAGTACCATAGGCCAGCCTAGACGAGATTCCTCAGTAGACAACAGCTGAAGAGATGCAACGAAACCAAACAACATATATAACAAAAACATCAAAACTCAATGAACAGATATTACACCAGCAATAATATACAACGCCCAGAACAAAGTTCAACTCCAGGCACAGAACAACGTGGCCATACTCAAATAATTCATACAACGCCCAGCTCCAGGCCATACTCAAATAATCCATACAAACTCCTTTCGAGATCCTGCAATACCATCGCAAACGTGGCCAAAAACTTTATACCACACGGAAAGAAAAAGGTGCTATACAATGGTATTGTATATTAATTTTTTCTACTGGATATAACGACAATACGATCGGATCAATCCCCCGGACAAAGCCTCATTCGGAAAGATACCATAAAGCACGGAAAGCATAACGGAAAGGATACCAGCATGGCTAAATTGATAGAATCACCCAAATATAAATGCAACTTGAGTTGGACGTTTACTTGCACCATTTTTTGGGTATGGACGTGCTGAATATTGTATCCGTAGACAAGGCTCATCTGTTGGGCGATGGAATCCTAAGTGAACTATGCCATCACAAGAATATGATCCAAAAAGTAATGAGGACAACAAAAACCTAAGAAAGGATTCCTCCAAATGAGGAATCCTCAAAAAAAAAAAAAAAAAAAAAAAAAACAATGTGGAACGAAGAAGTACATACAACAAAAGATGGCCTAAATATCTTCCCAACCAAAACTCTCAACCAAAATGGAATCAACACCAGGAGGGTATATCTTCTCGAAAATGCACCTAAGCTTCTCGTTCTCAACCATTTGTTCAAGTACCTTGTCCTCTGAAACTTGCGTCGTGATGCTATCCTCTTCGATCTCCCTGTGAGCAGGACGGAACACTAACTCCGACAACTTTCCTTTCTCAATCTGCCTCACATGTTTCTCCTCCTCATGTGTCCCAGATGCGATCAGATGGTATACGTGCACCACCCTCTTCTGGCCGATCCTATATGCCCTCCCAATAGCCTGCCTTTCAACCGAAGGGTTCCAAACAGTGTCGAGGAGGACCACCCTGGATGCACCAACTAAGCTGATGCCCTCTGAGCAAGCCCTGGTGGAAGCGAGTAGTACACGCACCTTCCCGGAAGGATCATTGAACATGCCCATCATGGACTGCTTCTGCTTATCCTCCAGCATTCCACTCATTAAGAGCATATCCTGGCCTAGACGCCAACCAAGTTGAGACTGAAGCTTCTCTTTTATGAAGTTGAGCGGCGGAATGAACTGGCTAAAGACCAACACCTTCTCTCCCAAGAACATGGAAAGATGGATGAGTTCCATGAGGAATCTAATCTTCACTCCAACGGTAGTATCTGCTTTAGTCTTCTCTAATGAAGCCAGGTCGACACACAATGCCTCTTTCTTGGAGAAGCACGTGCTCAACCAAGGATGCGAGGAAATCAAGGCGATCATATGGTCCAGATCGAGGCCTCTTTTGAACCTCTCTTGGCACCGTTCTAGGAGTGTTCTCTGCAAGCCACTTGGTCGTAGAACAACGACAAAATCCCGTATTCCAGGAAGAGTCTTCTGCAGTACAGTGCCCTTGTGAACATGGACAAAAGGCTTCATCTTGGCCCTTAACACCTCCAGTTGAGCAGGATTCTCCATGGTACTAAGAAAAGCACGTTTACCCCTTTTCGCTCTTTTCCTCCCACGTCTACCTGGAACGTCTTTGGGAGCTTTCCCATATAACATCTCTGGGAACTGCGGCCGGACCAAATGAAGTGTGTTATAGAGTTCAGAAAGGCTGTTTTGAAAAGGGGTCCCAGAGAGGATGATCCGGCTTTTAGTTTCAACCTGCGACAGATGTCTGAAGATGAGGCTATCGTCATTTCTAGGGATGTGCCCTTCATCCAGTACCAACAAGCCAGGAAGCTTAAGCAACATACTCCTCATCTTCTCTTTTTCAGATTCCAACAGAGCGTCATTCTTCTTCTTCCTCGCCGTCTTGGGATCATCATGTCCAACATCCATCTGGATTCTCTTGCCCACAAGTTGCTCGAACAACCGATAACTTACACCAAGGATGCTCTCATTCCTTTCCCAAGAAAATAACTTTGCCAAACGAACCTTCCTCAAGTCTTGGTATCTCCTCAAGAGGCCGAGCACTCGGGTATCTTCCTTCCCAGAGAGTTCCTGACTATTCAAGTTGTGGAAGGGAATTCCAATGTTCCACTTTCTGAACTCTTCTTCCCATGTGATCAGCATGTTGCAAGGAGCAATAATGACAGGCCTCGACTTTCGGTACAGTTTCATGTAGGAAAGGAGGAAGACTATCGCCAATCTGGTCTTCCCAGTTCCAGGGGCATGCGATATGATGCATCCACCCTGGCTAAGCTTTGAGGGCTCACTCAGCTCATCAAGCTCTGTTGAGCCAGCTATGTTTCTCCACAAGAACTCAAAACCCTCACGCTGATGAGGATACATACCCCTTTTGATGCCAGGGATTATGTCCCAAACAGTTCCTGTATAAGGGAAATCAGGATCATATCTGCTTCCTGGGGAACCGCAACCAAACCCTTCGAACTGTGGATTCTCCAAGATACTACTTGCTACTCTTCCATAATAGTCTTGCCAATCTGACTTTCCGAACGGATTTTTGTTCTACATTTGGTGAAAAGGGGGGTTACATGAGCAACATAAAAAGATAACAGAATAAACATGAAAGCTGAGGTAATAAGATAAGCAGGGAACAGATCGACTTACAAAAGAGGACATGACGTGCTTTATTTCCAGATTCACATGAGAGCAAAATCTGCACTTCATGCCAATTTCTTCGTCGAGAACAAGCTGATGTTTCCCTTGATGGCAGAGGGATTCTTGGTCTGTTGTTAATTCTGAATGTGTTCCTTCATCACTGGCTAGCTGCAGTTTATAAAAGTTGAGGCAGTGTTATCGTCTACCATGCTCATCATGAAATTTTATCCTCATCAAAAGCAGACAATGCAACGAACCGAAAAGAAAAGGGAGCACATCCTATAGAAACAATAGAACTCCTATGATGCTATTAGTAGGGCAGAACTTCTATGTGTTCCTGCACTATACAAGTACAGCGATCTAAATTTCATATCACCATAGATACTATGATCGACATAATAGACTAAGATTCTTCTTCGCTTACAGCAGGATGGCAACCATAAAATAAAAGGAACAAAATCTGCCCATCAGCATAAGAAACAATGTCGCTCATTCAACACATACAACTGACCTTATCATCGCCTATGCAGCCATCTAACCTGCTGATGCTAGATCAAACAAACATGAAGAAGCTGTTTTGTCACTTACCGAGCAAGAATCAGACGAACCGATCCCAGATGTTGCAAGGCACAAGTCAAGCTCCTTCCAGATACTGTCAAGCTCTTCATCAACCTCAGACTGAAGCGGCGACTCGGGTTGCTCTATTCCAAAAGTGAATTTCCATTGAAGAGGTTCATCAGCCACAGACGCTTCATCCTCTGCCTCGTGTTGGCTGTCTAAAAGAGCATCCAGCTCTCCGGCTCCCATGATAGAATTCACCAGGATTTCATGAATGTCATAATCTTTTAGCTGAGAAATGCACCTTTTCTTTCTTGGGGCGTCTGTCTTGCCCCCTTTTTTAGTTGTCACAAACGGCAAGCCCTTATTCGACCTTTTCGAGCAACCGGTGCTACCAGGCTTATAATGTACACCAGTGTTAACATCAGAATCTCCATCCTCCAACACCACCACCTTGTTCTCCTCCTCCTCCTCCTTGTCGACCTCGTTGTTACATGCATCGCCCTTAGATTCCTTCTTTTTGTTCAGTGTACCATCGTTGGACTCTGATTTCTCTTCATTAGAACTGTTTGGCTGATCCTCGTAATGCTTCTCAGAGCTAACACCATTGCTATCATGATGATCACTAGTTTCGTCCTCCTTAACCTCACAAACCCTCTCATCTTCATCACTCTTCTTACTACTCCTCGTCCTTCTTCGCCTGTTTTCACTTGTTTGAGACTTTTTGTTCCGATCAGTCCGACGCTTCACAGTAGTAAGCCGCCCAGAACGACCACCATTATTCTGCTCATCACGCTCCGGTGAAGACAAAATCACATCGTCCTCAATCACAAAAGGGCGACTTAGGGTCCCAAATGACTTAAGTTTAATCAAAGGAAGGGCCGGTTTGAAGCGTGATCTGGTCCGACGAGCCACAGAATTGAACATCTCATCATCAACTGATTCCTCCATAACCCTTCCCTCGGCGTCAGTTACCAAAACATCCAAACCATCAGCCCTTTTCCTCTTCACACCCGAACCATCAACGCTATCTGCCATCAAAGCAACATCACCACCATCGTCGTCTTCCTCCCCTTCTTCTTCCTGCACTTCCACCCCATCATCTGAATCAGAATCCTCAGAGCTAACAGAACGCTCCATCTTATAGTCCATATTGTCCGCCCCCTCATCCTCATCACTGGACAACTCCCATTCAGACGAAACGATATTTCCCTTCTCAGTCCCCTGATCGTTTCTCTTCGAACTCTCACTCGATACTGCAATCTGATCATCATCTGCCCCCTCATCCTCGTTGCTGCTCGACTCCAATTCACATGAAACAACCTTCCTATCATCCCCCTCCACATCCTTGCTACCACCAGTACAAGCTCTCTCACTCTCCTCTACACTTTTCTTCTCACAATTCTCCTCTACAGCCTTCCCCCTAAACCTACTAATCGAAACAGAAACCGCCCCGCTTTCCAATTCCGACTCCGAACTCGAATCCAACACTATCGTTCCATCCACGTCCTTCTCATTCGGACACCAACTCTCACCAATTATCTGAACCTCATCATCATAGCCCCCCTCCTCCTCCTCCTCCTCATCATCATCAAGATTACCACGACCCTGATCATGTTTCGCGCCCACATTGCCAACTTCAACATTACCAAGATCAGATCTCCCCTCGTTAATCTCCTTTGTACAACTATCCCTATCCAACACACCCTCATTCGCCGATTCTCGCGAACCGGTTCCCGATTCCTCCCCTGTCTTCAACGCTAGCCTCTTCCCTTCACCCGAAACCACCCCAATGCCCTCCTCCTTCCCCTTTTTCTTACCCGAATTCGCAATCTTTCGACCCGAAACGGCAGACCCGACTCCGTCGATGCCCACGGCATTGCTTCCCTTGCATGCAGAGACCGATTCGGAGCGAACGAACCCCAGCCCGAGATTCTCTTCTCCTTCGACGTCGACGATTACCCATTCCGCCCCTTTTGATTCCTCGCTCTTCCTCTTCTGGGTTTTGGTTGTGTTGTTGCTGCTGGTGGTAGGTTCAATGTTCTTCTTCTTTCTCTTCTCTTTCTGTTGGAGAAGGGTTTTGAAGTAGAGATCTCGCCTCGCTCGGGTTCGAGACGAAACCGGGTTCGTGAAATCCATTCTCTCACGACGAAGGGGAAAGGGAGAGCGTGTTCATCGAAGGCGCAAAGTCACAACTCACAAGTGGGTTGATTACAGAGTGGGAGAGGAACAGGGGAAAGGAAAAGGCAAGCACAGGAGAGGGAATCTTTGAGAAAGATTTTACTGCGTGTAATTGATGAGGGGGGAAAGGGAAAGAAAAAGGCGCCAATGGAGAGGAAAGTGGAGGGGATGTCCAGTGTTGGGGAAGATGGATGGAGAGTCAGAGGGAGGGAAAAAAAACAGGGGAAAAAATTAGGGAAAGCGTGGGAAGAAGGTGTAGTAGGGGTAGTTGAAAGGAAAGTGGGTGACTCAGTGAGACTTTTGAGTTGAAGAGGAGTTTCGGTTTCGTCGTCCATAGATGACGCCAAGTCTTGAGAAGGTATTTATTGTGGTTGTTAAGTGTATTATATTTTGCATTCCGAAAAATATGGACTTCATTTGACAAAAAAAAAAAACAAAAGGAAAAAAAGGATAAAACTTTCCATAATATTTTAGATTGATATATATTTAATTTAAATTTTGAAAATATATGAATGATCATTTTATCAATTTGTTTAAATGATTTTTCTTTTCAAAATAATTCAATTTTTAAAAAAAACTAAAAAAGAATACATTTGATTGTTTTATGAATTTATTTAATGAGATTTCGTGCAAAAATACTACAATTGGATTTGATAATATAGAGATTAAACGTATATTTTTAAACTTCAAGGTGCCATGTGTCACGACTTAATATTTTAAAAGGTTAAATACTATTTTCTCCAAAAAAAATATTGACTTTATTTGGCCAAAACAAAAATATAGACTAAATTTTTGTTGAAAAAAAAGCAAATATATCATAACACGTCTAAACTCAGATATGTACAATAAAAATAAACGTTGAAGATTAAAATATTGGGATGAATACATATTGAGATTTGTACCAAATTGAGGATAATGAGTCTTTTGAAGATTGGATTCTTAACTCAAAATATATCTTCCTGATATATTTTAATCTTGAATATTGATTTTAATTAGACACATCTAAATTTGAATGTGTCAAGACACATATTTCTCAATCCCATTTTTGTTTTGGTATTTTCATTTATTGGAAGAATAATTAGTTATAACTCCTTGTATTGAAAAAGCTCCAATGGAACAAACCTTACTTTTTATGTCAGTCTTAAAAACAAGTAGTGTTGGTTCATAAGATAGGAAATATTATTCAACATAAATCTTGAAGTTTTAGTTTTCTCGTCAAATAAGGTGAAAAAGTAATATAATAATTCTTTTGTCCTATAAAACATGTAAAGTTTAAACAATGAGATTTGTTGAGAAAATCAAGTATTTGTTATGGAGCATTAATAGTCATAAATATAATACATTTTCATGAGGTGATGAGAATGGTCAAATATTATGATAATATAACAAAACTCATGAAAATATGTGATAGTGTTATTTTTAAAAATGATGTCTTTTTATATAGGACGAAAGGAATATATATTGATAAGTTATTTGGGATAAAATATGTTGATATCATTGTATGCCCTCAAGCGAAAGCCAAACATGGATATGATAAAATGTGGAAAACATAGAAAACACAAAAGTTTGAAAAAGATTTTTATCCTGAATTCTTTTTTTAGTTTATCCTGTATCCTGTATCCTTTTCTTCTTCTTTTTTTCTTGCTAACAACACATATAGGCTATAACATATTCTCCTTCTCTTAAGTTTTTTTTTTATGAGGTACTAATAACTTGGGAATTATATAGACATTTTTACAACATCCTAGAAGCATCAAAATTTTGAATTTTATTTGTTGATTAGTAAATTTTGACAGTTAAACAAGAAACCAAAAGCTTTTTCTATCAAAAAAAAAAAGAAAAGAAACCAAAAGATTTTGATATTGATTTCCTTTCCGTGTTTTTCCTTACCCATTAAAACTGTATCTTCTTATTTTTTTTCAATAAAAAGAAGAAGAAGAAGAATTACCTAGTCATTCAAATCTAAATTATTTATCAATTCATCATACATTATCTTATCTATCAATGATGATTTACAATAAATCATTCTTAAAATTAAATAAAATCAAATTATTTTTAAAATCAAATCAAATAATAATTAATGTCTTTTAGGTGACTTTTTGATGGGAAAGTTTCAAAAATAAAATGATAATTTACACAAAAAACTGTATCTTCTTAAATGTGGTCTAACGGATTTCCTTTTACGCTGACCAGGAGGAAAAGAGGAGGGCTGGAATCTACGTCAAAGAAACGTTTCCAAATCCAGAATAACCCACAAGGGAAACAATAAATTTAAAAATTTTATAAAAAAAAATCAACGAGAGGAGGAGAAAAATAAGCTCAAAATTATTGCAGTCTCAGCATATCCTATAACCCCGTCAAACATAAAATATATGAAAGATGTTTTTATAAAATAAAATAATATTATTTGTTTTTTATATTTTCAAATATAAAACTCCTTATCTCAAAGAAACAACTTATCACTTATCAACTTCATATTATAAATAATATTTTTTTCTTTTTAATTTAATTATAATATTTTTATAATTGACTTCTCATACTCTTTTCTTATTTATTAATCAATTTATATTAATATAATTAATTTTTTTTATTTCTTTATTCCTCTTTTACATTCTCTTTCCTTAATCTTAATTACATCTTATTATCTTTAAAAAAATATATATATTATTTTTTTTATCAAATTTTGTAAAAATTTAATACACATATAAAATTACAACATGACATGATGGTAAACAAATTGGGCCCGAAAGACTACAGTAATTGTATGATGATTGATGACCCAAGAAACAGAAAGCGCCAAATCAGTTTGATTTTTCGGATGAAAAGAGCACAACAATCTCAAAATTCACGAACTGCGAGATAATCCGTGAAGTTAATCTTATGGTACCAAATGTTATGGGGTCTATGTTCAGAAGCAGGGAGATGAAGTTATAACAGCACTCACCGCATTGTAATTATATGGATCTTTATATATAAAGAGTTTATAAAAAAATAGATCATACAATTGATTTTTTATTTTTATATGATTTTTTATAACCTATGTTTTCTTTATATTTGGAGAATCAAAATTACATTTCTAAATTTTTTATACTATTAAAATAATACAAAAGTAATAATTTCGTGATAAAGGATAATTTATAAAATATAAAATAAAATAAAATAATTATAAACATTGAAAAATTATTATAATACAATAGAATATGTTAAATTGAAGTTTATTAACTTTATCTATGAAAAATAAATATATGAAAAATGTGAAAATTTATATAGAGAATCGATATAGCAAATCTGTTTGGTGGTTGAGTCAAAATCTAGATCCCTATACAAAAAGAATGACATTATAATATCGTATTATAGGGATAGAGATAAAAAAAACCGTTAGTAATGATAAATACAAGCATGAGTCCGACAAAAAATAACCCTCTAAACCTTCCTTTACCTAACGCTACTATCCTTTTATTTTTCTCCCTTATATCTCGTATTCTATGGGAAACATTATTTTGATTGGGCATGCTTATATTTGAGATTGGAGTTATTCGTTATTGCTCATGTCATTAAGCTTCACAAAAAAAAAATATTTTAAACTCTATCGCATATGTGAGCCAAGATGGCTATAGGTGGGATATACATATCGCATGGGATTGTTTATAATATCGTAATATGACTTGCAATGTGTCAAGGCCGTTGTGCTTTAGTTTTTTTTTCTTGTATGCTCGATAAAAAAATAAAAAGGGCTTTTTATCTACTTAAGTTGTTTTTACTATAAAAATCACTAATCCTAATAAAAGGGTGACTCGAGAATGTTGTATATTTAGTTAAGTGCCGCTAATGTGTTTTTGTTCAAGACACAATGCCTTAATTAGGATGGATGTAGAGATTCACCAACACATTAACTCGTGCCACATTCGTACCCTTACACCCAAGCTCCACATGACCAAATAGCCAACCTCTCTTTACCATATTTTAGTTATTCATTTTCACCACCTCAATATAGGATTGCAATGCATATTTGGTTCGGGTAAAAGGGTGACTGGTACACGAACGCTTATTACTTTTTGTCTTATTCGAGATAAACCCTGATCCATACATGAATAAAGTGTATACATATAATGATTCTCACGATCATGGGGTTGGTGAGTGATGCTTGTCATGGATACAATCGTGTGAAACTAGGATTGTTCATTTAATTAAGTTACTTCATGGGGGTTAATGAATTGGTCTGTAGAGTAAAACGGGTGGTAACATCCGATTGTAAGGATTATGAGCGTTTGGTACATTACCACGTTTCATGTGATTTCTTCCACCTTTCATTGTTTAAGGACAAGCAATAACTCAAGTTTGGGGAAGTTGTTTGGCTCGATTCACACTTAGTCTTCTCACGTATATATGGACTATTTTGACATCCTTTTGTGCACAATCGTATTGATTCTAATCCAATTTGTTATATTCGCGAGTGTTAATGCTTTGATGTGATTTGCAGATAAAAATGAGTAAAAGGATAGATCAAAGACGTTGAAGATGAAGCGTGATCAAGCAAAAGATGAAACGAAAACAAAAAGTAGTGAACCAAAAGCGGTTTCGGGTAACATACCAAAGCGCCTGAGCATAAGCCATTGGGCCACCCGGGTGCGAACCTAACGATGAGGTGGGCACATGGAACCAAGTTGAATCTCAAAGGGCTTAGGCGCAGACCATTGAGGCACCTGGGCGCAATGCTCTATTTCCTGTACTGGTAACCTATTTAAAGTCCAAAATGCCCGTGTTCTTTATATGAGTCACCCAGGTGCGAGTTTCGAGAGCTTCCTGTGTCTTAGAGCCTATAAATACCACTTTTGAGCACCCAAATTGAGTCATTGAAGAATTTTACACAACACAACACAAAATCAAGGGTTTTGAGTGATTGAGGCGAGGCGACGATTACATATAAAGGCGAATCAAGTGACGATAAGATTCTCGTACGGATCGGCGTGGATCTCCTCTCTCGATCGGGATGATTTGTATAAATGTTACGTATCCGATGAATTGTCTTGCCAATCGAATCATGAGGTAAACCTTTATTTAGGATTATGATATAGTTGGATGATTGTATTTATGTCACTTTGAGTCGTTTATCTAGTTTTGATTGTTTTATGGTTATGGTTTGTGATTGTGCCTAATGCTTTAGCGGCTTGATCACCGGTTAGATAACTCATGACATGTCTTGTTACGAGAGGAAAATTTCGTGTCAACTCTTGTCCACGTACCCACAAGTTGAATGCGAGATCGAGAGATCGCTTTGCAAGTGATTATGTTAGAAAACCCACGAAATTTATGTTTTCTAACATACGACAGTCTTTCATCAAGGGGTCTAGAGGTGGTGTTTAGGTTGATGTAATTTAGGGCTCTAGAGAGTCTAGATTACAATTTAGGGAATCCAGTCTATATCGAAAAATTCAGGAACGATTAGATAATATGACATAGTGACTAGATCAATTGGAAAATGAAATCATAACCCTACCTCATCACATTTATAAACTCGATCTTTTATCCAAAAATAAAAAAAATAATTTTTTGTTTTCATTTTTTGTTTCATATGAGTACAATATTCAAGATCTTCTTTATAAAAAAATTATGTTATTTTCTTAAGTGAGTTTGATCTTCGCAACTACAGTTTCAAGCAACCATACCAAAAATGCCTAACTAATTATAGGTAGAGGTGAGAATTCGGTTTTTAACCGAAAAAGTTTTGATTTCGATTAACCGAAAAGTTGTTTGGGTTTTTTAAAAATCAAAACCGAAACCAAACCAAATCAAATTCGCTTTTTCGAATTTGAGTAACCGAAATAATATTCAGTTTCGGTTCGGTTTTGGTTTTTTTATCGAGTTTCATGAAGAATAAAAATATATATGCAAAAAAATTATCCCAATATAATAAAAAACGATTTAAAAAATTTAAAAAAAAGTTTATAATAGAATTATACGGAGAATACAAAGTATTAGAATTTGCATTATAAGCACAATTTAAATATAACAACAAGAGATTTTTTTTTTTTTGAAAGGTATAAGAACAAGAGAAATTAACTGGGATACGATGTATAACGTTTGGTTATTGAAAAGTGCCTTGTAAGATAACTTTATAATCATCTTTTAAAAATATAATGGTATGTATAAGTAGTTCTCTTAAATTCTATACCTAAAACTCAATAGAGTTGTTTGATCTTGTTATGGATTTTATCTGTAGTGACATAACGTCACGTATTAGCTGAGCTGAAAGTCGGGGCGTTACAGTCTCATACCAGCTCGATCACTCCTGAACCTGCAGCTCTATCGCATAACAGGCACGGGAAAAAATAATCGAATTTATGAGGATCCTTGGGTTCCAAGTCTACCATAATGAAAGACTGCCACAAAACAACGGTTGATGCTTTGATTGATGTTTTAGTGGAGAGTTGGAATGAGGATCTAATTCGAGAATGCTTTGGCAAGGAGATTACGATGGAGATGGTCAAAGTTCTGACTGGACTTCTAGAGTGTAAGGACTGATGGGCATGGCGCTTTGACAAGAAAGGGATTTTCACTGTCAAAAGTGCGTATAAGGCAGCCTTCCACTTTCGATTTATGCAGGACAGGTTGATCTTCAAGATAACGACTCATGGCGATGATTGTGGAGTCTCTCCATTCCCCCAAAAGATACACTCCTTCCTATACGTGCCAACTCGAATGTGCCTTATCAGTAGAGGAATGGAGCTGGATAGCACTTGTCCGATGTGTGATTGATGCCCTGAGACAGTTTCTCATGTGCTATGTTCTTACCCATATGCGAGAGATGTGTTACAACAGGCCAATGGATCGATCTTAAGCCTCCTGGCGAAGGAGTACAATTTATACAGTGGTGATTTAGTGCCATGGCGATTATGGAAAAATTGACGATCGAATCGTTGGTTGTGATGTTGTATAATATATGGTTCAATCGTAATGCTACGGTTCATGGATCGCAGGTAAAGCCACCGGGTGTCATAACTCGACTATCGAAGGGGTTCCAAACTGAATACCAAGCTGCGATGTCCAAACTTGCGCCTCTCCACCAACAATGTGTCATTCGAACCCAAACTATGTGGATTTCTCCCCCGTCAGGTAGATTGAAGATCAATGTTGATGTGTGCACACGTTTGACAAATGTGACCAGGTTGGATATCGTTGGGCGAGATTTGGAAGGACGAGCCAGTGAGATTTGCCGGTGGTCAACATGTGTTTCAATCCTTGAAGCCGCTGGTCGGAGAAGCTCTGGCTCTCAGACCGAGATTGGAGCTGGCTATGTCGGTGGGGGCAGCTAGAGTCAAGATTGAATCAGACTGCAAAGAAGTAATAGATCTTGTCATGTCTCGAAGTGAGGTCTTATCGCTGCAAGGCAAAATCGCTTAGGAATGTGCCAAGATGTTTCGACTCTCTGATGAAATACATTCCTCTTGGATACATAAGGAGGCCAATCGAGTTGCGCATTTGTTTCGGAATGCCATAGTTTAGGGGATTGGTCATACTCATTACCTATGTATATCTTCAACTTATGTAACAACAAAAGAGTAATGAATTACCAATGATGAGGTTTAAAAAAAAAAAAATCAAATAATGCAAATTTTAAATTAATGAGTTATTTGATTTTTGTTATATAACTTTTCTCTTATTTTTTCATTGAAATCCCAAAAAACATCAATTTAAAATTTATTTCATTTGCCACGTGCAGCATTGAGTGTAATATGTCACATATTTTTTTGAGAAAAAAAAAATTTATTACTAATAACAAATAAGTTACTTGTTGCTACATACATCAAACAGTGAATTTTTTTTATACGTCTGATTTAACTCGTACATTAAACAATCATTCACGGTTAGGATAAGTTTGTGGGATAAAGATCTGACAATCTGGGTCAGAATTTGTCAAGATGAATGGGAAAATCAAACAACGCCGGCGGCCTCACAGAGACCTTCACCTCCTCCGCGACTCTCCTTCACCATCGTCACTCCGCTTGAGGAGGGGAAAAGCCAATGATCTCACCTCACCGTTGCTTCCCCAGATTGCTTGAGACAAGTCACTTCGACTGAAAATGCCATTTGAGGAAGTGCATTCAGATTCACTCGGTGTCTTCTCTGCTCTATCTTTCTGGTAAGCCTATATGGCCTTAGGGTTTAGCAGTGTGAAATTGTTTCCAATCTTGATGAATTTTGATATTAGGTATGAATTTTCGTTCCTTCCGTTGAGTTTATGACTTTAGGTGGCATGCAATGGATTGTTTAAAGCATAAACACACTGAATATCAATATGTGGAATAAATATGTTGTGTACAAGGGGTGTATAATATCTAAAGATATTATAAGATCACAGATTTTTAGTTAAATACCCGTAACAACCATAATCTCGTATAATATCATATATGTAACATTATTATTTAATAATAAATGATTATTTATGGATATCATTCTTAACGTAATGTCCTATTTATTATTCGGATATTTACATAGATATAATATCCTTAACACCTTCTTTTATCTTTCTCCTTTTATTATGTTTTTAAGGTATGAAAGTGTTAGTGAGTCACTAAGGTTGTGTCTGGTATCAGTTATGTTTCTGATTTTCTATTTTCGTTTTATTTGTTGAAGGAATAGAATTGTTTGTTTCTGATTTTTATTTCTGAAACGGAAAAAACGGAAGTAGAAAACAAAAAAATAAAAAAAAATGGCTTTCAGTTTATGTTGTGTTTCATCTATTCAATATCCCTTTTACAAAAAATCGTTTTATTTTGTAAAGCAATTTCGGTTTTCGCTATTAGTTTTTAGTTTTTGTTACTTGTTCTGCTTTTCACAGTTTTAAACAACAATATCAAAAAGCCCTTAAGTGTCTCTCTGGTTGATAAATTGATGCAAATGACTCATGCGTTATGTTGTTGGATTTTTCATCATAACGTTTATTTCACCAATTGTTTTTCGTCATGTACTGAATTGGTTAAATGCAATGCATGTTAATAATGGAAAGACTCTGTCACCTGTAGATTATTGACTTAGGGTTGGTCTGCGCTTTTCATCGAATTGGAACACCGTAAGAATTTACTCTTAAGTTATAACTCATAGGTAGAGTGCCATCTTTATATCGTAGAAGTCATCAGTACAATCTTGGGAACATGTTCAGGTTTCACATCATGCGATGGTTTATCTCGGATTCATTCTTATATTATGTTGGAGAGGAGGGCGAATCAAGGTTTTCTTTTTATAACGAGGAGGGAGGGGAGGACTGTTGATAAAAGAGGGAAAATAGGGTGTTTTAGTTCGTTGAAGTGGTATATAACACTTTTCAAGGTTAAAACTACTAGTAATTACTTCTACATTTTTGCAGTCCTTCGTCCATCTTCTCTTGGAGCTCTGGAGAACAAGTTTTGCCATTGCTCTAAACCTTGGAATACATAAATGTATAATGAAGTAAGCATTCTCCTGAATAACTCAATAGTGTGTTTCTCCTGAAGTCAAGCTTTCATTTCTAATTCTCGTTGGGGCACTTAATACAGTTTCGTAGATACTGCGATTTGGCTGTCTTCACATCCACAGCATGCTTAGAGTCTTCCTGTCGTCCATATTCATGCTCTACTGTTTTGAGCTGAATTATCCCGTAGTGAATCATTATCAAGTTTAGTATTTTGTTAGTTAACACCAAGCAATGTTCTTGATAGTTTGTTAATTGATATTTCGCATGCTTGAACATTGTCTCTAGTGAAGTATACTGAGATCAAGGTTCCACTCTGCTAACACCATTGGTTTGAGGAGGCATCTTATTTGGTTTTAATTGTTGTGGGTCGACAGAAGGTTCCCAAGCGAATACCTGTTCAATAAGTTACATGGTACCATGCTTGCGTTAGACAGTTTTGTAGGCCTGACGCTTGTTTTATCCAAACGTTAATTAGTAAGTTCATGATTATGGAACTGGACCGCTGGTTTTAAGTGTTAGGTCGCATGATAACTTGTGAACATAGACGGAGGACATTGTGACACAATTAGATTCAAGAGAACCATAGTACAAAGGGCATAGCCCCAAGCTCAGTTTCTTTACTTGGAGCTTTAGTAAAAACAGCTGAGGTTTACAAATAACATGCCAAAAAAAGATGGAATATGCTATTTGCAGAGACAGTAGTATATCTATGATTTATCCAAAACTATATTATCTATGGTACTACCACGCTATTGCAGGGTTGTTTTCTTATTTATTGGTTTCCACATACTAGATCGTGGAAACTATGAGTCAGTATATACAATGAAACCCCTGCAACTTACACCAGAGCAGCCTCCTTTACTTCCAGAGAACTCTTCTCCTTCACGAACCCGACATACAAATTTGTCCTGCTGGAATCGCTTGGTGAGAGCTTCATGCTTCGGCCTCCTTCGGACATGCTTTTCACAAACTCCACCAAATGCCGCCACTGCTCTGGCTCAAATAGTCGTTTGTTCATCCTTAAATATGTGAATGCACTCAATCCGTTTCCTGAATCTGACCTGCTGGTTGCCAAGACTTGTGAGTAAGCGGCTGGATCATACCTCTCCAACGCGTTTTCGCCAGCAAGCTTTATTCCTGTTGTACTGGTGGCCATCTTCACTTGCCTTACTAATCCTTCCGGCGAGCAGTTTGCATGTTCTGGTTGCTCCCCATCTTTCATCTCCATGCACGTGAAGTTAAATATGACTCCGTGTTTACCAAACATTCTTGCGATCAGCTGGTAACCATCATGATGTCTTGTATTATAGTATCCTGCTGTGAGCTCGGCTGCGTGGGATCTGGTTCTGTAATGCCAATGTATCCCTGCTATTTTCCCAGACAGTTCTGCTCCAGTTCCCTGGAATATTCCTTTCGCAGCCGTCAAGATTTTGTCCCCATGTTCCAATAGTTTCCCGGAGTACCACTTAAGGAAGAACTGTCCGTATTCTGTGTTCCATGTTCCGTCTCTTCGAAAGAATCCAGTATCTTCTGGAAACTGGTTATACTGGCCTGAGTCCTTAGGACCGCTTCTTCCCCATTCTTCCTTTCCAGCTGCTATTGCTGCCGCTTTGAGCGAAGCTTGCATGTACTGTTTCATTGAAGGAATTGCTATTAAACAAATGGACATCAAACAGATATATTTAGACATAGATATACCGCCTTAATAGTTTTCTTGCGATTATCTTCTCAAATAATAGCTGACATTTGATGCTTCTATTGTGAGACTTTGGCTACTAATGTGTTTGTACCGAGTAGTTCAATGGCGTTTGCTTTGCTTCATCTATGTGATTATAACATTGGTAGAGTAGGAATATGCTTGTCCTTTTGGTACTTTACCTTGTCATAACACTGGAATTCTCCGATCCCTGGGAATTTCCATGTTCCATTGCTCTCTGGATAAGACGGATATCTAAGCTCCCCGCAAGGACCCATTCCGACTTGGATTTCCTGTCATATTATTTGACCATGAGATTCTGAAGCAATAACGAAGATATTTCGTAACTGAGTATGCGAATGTAAAAAGCACAAAGTATGAAGAGTTATGTGGAGGTCGTATCCTGAGTCCTGATATAACATAACTACTGTAAGTTTGCATAACTTTTTCTAGACTAGTGGAAAGTGCGGTTAGACCAAGTAATTTTTCTCGGTAGCCAGTAGTTGCATCATTCTACACTAATCAGTAATCACCATTTGACTAGCGATTTTGCTGCTGGTTTTGGATCTCTGTTGTTCAGCTCCCTCCTCCTGTGTAGTTATCTTTTAGGAATGTTAAGGACATTCTTTTCGACCGATTCTCTTGGCAAAATCTCTCTTTGATTGACTGGGTTGAGCGTATCCATCTAGAGAACACGGAGAACCATTTGCTTACAACCATTGAGGAAGAATGTTGTGTTGAATAGGTGTCATAGGTTGGTGTGGGACATGTGATGGTAGTTGTTGTGCGGCCTTGTCCCGTTAGAACTACAAAGATATGTTTGCTCACAGATTGAACGATTGAGATTAAAATAACACAAATCGAGGATTGAGATTAGAATGTTACTCCTTCGTCTCAAATGAATTGTGACACATTATTAAAAACAGATGTCTCAAATGAATTACTGGCGTTTTCATGAAAAACAATCTCAAAAACTTAAAAAATCCAAAATATTTTTATTTTATATCACATCATCATCTTTTATCATTAATTTTTCTTTTTTCATCCATTCTCAGTTTCCTCTTCATACACACAAAGACAAAATTGTAAAGATTCACAAAGTTAACAAAATTCTTAATTATCGTGTCAAGTCAAACTTTCATAATTTATTTCGAACGGAGAAAGTATCTTTTAACCTTATCCATTAATTTATAATCGTTTAATCTCAACCATTCATTTTTCATTATATATATTTATGTCATGCCACGTATTTTCTCTTCCTTTGCTCTTTTGTGCTAAGAAATAGGACTAACGTTTAATTCCGATGCTTGGTTGCAGAAATTCATGCTATGGTGAAAGAGATGCCTCACCACTTTGGAGTAGAAAACTTTGCATCCATTGTAGGTGAGAATTCAAGACAGTCTTTGTTGCTTCGTTTTTTGGGGCAAGTCATTGGGTATGACACGGACTGGATGGCGACTGATTGATTTTTCTTCGTAGAAGTCGACAATTTTCTATGCCCTTATATGGCACAATATGCTATGAATGATTTGTTTAGTTGAGTTATTGACTGCAACTTTTGCGTACGGGACTGATATTGATACGTCTCTGCCTTCAAAGTTAAGCATCTTTCTTTATTGGAGATGCATGATTGGGTTCCATGGTGTAATTCTAGCAGGATGTTGGAAGCTTACCGTGATGATTTCGCCAAGATAATCACTGAACTTTTCCTGAAAGCTTCTCATGTAATCAGCGTAGACTTGAATAGGCGTCCTTCCCCGGAGCACGGGCAGTGAATCGCACCCTAAGCTGATGTACTCCGGATTCCTTCTTCCTGATCTGTCAGTGTAGACCAGATCAGGGTTCTTGCTGATTTCTTCCAGCACCCAAGGAGGTAGCGGAATGCTGCAAAACCCAGAGATTCAGTAAGATCTTTATTGTAGCCAGAATGGATAATTCGCAACAGAATCATTGTTCACGGTTCACGGATATCAATGGGTATTACAACCTAACTGAAACTTCCATCGAGTATTTTGCCCAATTTGACTTTCTTGTTCTTGAAACGCTTTCCAAAAACACTGATGTTAAGAATCTCTATTTCTTTTAGATAAAAGTTCAGTGTGGGAATATACCTGCAGGAGTCTCCAACATTTCCACCACACTGGTGGAATGACATCACAACCTGAAGCTTCAACCCAGTCCTTTGCACCATCTGAACGAGCTCAGCATATCCATCCCAATTATACCTCAGAGGTCCATCTTTTTCCACCAATCCCCACCAAGCATCCACCATGACTCCCTCGACGCCGGCGCTCTTTAGCGCCTTCAAACTAGCGTTCATTGCGCGTGGCTTGTTGAGACTCCCGCCGATCGTGATGGTGTCTAGAGGCAACATCACGAAAACAGGCACCCGTTTACCCTCCTCTACATGGGGAGCCTTCAGGTGATGAAACCTCTCCCTCGTCTCGCTCTTTCCTTCGTCGAAAATCGAGGTTGTTTCTTTTGAGTAGCTCGCTTTTACGATCGAACGGAGGACGAGCGATCGCCTCAGGGGCCGAGGCTGGGTTAGGCAGATGAGGTTGGGGAAATCATCTTGTGGTTTGTTGGTATGGAGTTGTCTTAGAGTTGTGAAAGAGGTCAAGGAACGTAGTGTTAAAGTCATTTCTTTTGGGTTCTGATGCTGTGATTGGAAAGAGAAGGATGAGAAGTTTGAGAATAGAGATGAGGGATGAAGGATAGAAAAGAGCTTTATATTTATAAAGTTAGGTTTTAGTTTTTTTATTTGTTCAAGGCTTCGAGTGGGCTCCATCTTTTATTATTGAAGTTTAGAAAGAAATGACTCTGCATACTAGTCATGTCTCGTAGGCGAAGTCATTATCTGTGTACGCATACGTTGCATACTAATCTCTGATTAAAATTTACTTGTTCAGCATCTTGACTCATCCATTCAAAGTTCCCTTTTTCCACTTATTTACAAGTATATCTTTTAATGGGACATATTTATGTCGATCAAGTGATGAGTCATTGATTATAGTTTTACCCTTCATCTATGCTTGCATTGCCATTATAAGCTAATTTACTTTATATGAACTTCTTGCTGAACCATGATTCCGTGTTTTATTATTCAGCCGACGTGCGATAGATGTTGGGAAAAAGACGATAACTTTTTCGATTTACTTAAACCCACGAGAAAATGTTTCAACCAATCAAAGGATAATATGCAATCTGACAAATCACAGACGAGCTTAATACAGCACTTTTAACGTAGAAAATCTCCCAAAATTTAGGAAGTAAAAATCACGGGATCGATCTCGGAGTCCACCAAAATACTTCATTATCACGGTTTTGGTACAAAACCAAGTTTCACTTGATACACAACTTAGATATCATCACAAATAAGACGATAACGTCTCTAATCACACAATGACGGGATTCACATGTACATAGTGAAGATCAAGAGCCAATAACAAGAACACCAAGAGAATAAGGAAAGAAATAACCAAAAACTATCGCTGCTGTTCGGAACAGGATTGACGGCTGTACAGAATTCCGATCGACGATCTAATCGTTGAATACGAAAAATAGGATTTCGTGTACACGCTCATCGAAAACCTTCGATCCGTCTGGTTTCCCTCAGCTGCGCAGAGCAGTCTTTCTTTGTTTTTCTCCCTTTTTTTACTCTCTGTTTGTGTTGCTGTTTTTTGCTTATTTTGCTATGTTCTGTTGTATCTTACACGGCTCTGCTACTGCTTGGAGACTTGGACTAGTTCTTAAGGAGACTTGGACCAGCTTGAGCAGACTTGGACCAAGTCATGGGTTGGACATATTCAACAAATCTCCCCCTCCAACCCAAAGAGGAGATCCCAGCAACAATACATCAAGTGGAAATCACCATGTCGGCCAGATGCTGACAGAACTCGAACTTCTCTTTCGGCAGAACCTTAGTTAAAATGTCTGCACCATTGTCGCCGGTTTGAACCTTCTTGAGCGATACCTCCTTTGCCTCCAGTGTGTCTCGTATTCAGTGATACCTCACATCAATGTGCTTAGACCTTGAATGAAAAGTAGAATTTTTCACGAGGTGTATAGCATTCTGACTGTCACAAAGCAAAGTATATCGATCCTGACTAAGACCAAGTTCCCGTGTGAAACCCTTCATCCATAGCAACTCTTTGCATGCCTCTGTCGCTGCGATGAACTCTGCATCTCTAATTGATAAAGCAACACATCTCTGTCGTCTGGACTGCCAAGCAACAGCTCCCCCTGCAAAACTGATCAAATACCCTGAAATAGACTTTCATCAACATCCCCTGCTATATCTGAATCTGTGTAACCAAGTAGAAACGGATCATCACTTTCAAATGAAAGTTTCAAACTAGAAGTGCCACGGAGATATCTCAGAACCCACTTCAGTGCATTCCAGTGCTCTCTATCGAGATTGGAAGTATATCTGTTGATAACTCCCACTGCATGAGCTATGTCTGGCCTGGTGCAAACCATTGCATCAAACTACCCACTGCAGAAGCATAAGGAACTTTTTTCATCTTTTCTTTCTCTCTTTTTCACTTGACGGACATTGTTTCTTGCTGAACTTAAAGTGCGTAGCAAGAGGAGTACTTACCACTTTAGCATGATCCATCTTGAACCTCTGAACTACCTTCTCAATGTACTTCTCCTGAGACAAACATAGCCTTCTGTCTTCTCTGTCTTCACTTATTCTCATTCCTAGAATCAGCTTAGCTGACCCCAAATCTTTCATCGAGAAAGACTTGCTCAATTGTTGTGTAATACCCCAAGCAAATGCTTAAATGGTTTGATAGTACTATCTATACTAACAAGGTGCACCTTTCTTTTTGGTAACCCATCACTTTAGAACTTCGCAGTTAAGCGTGCTTAACGTGGAGCAATGTTGGGATGGGTGACCTCTTGGGAAGTTTCCCAGGGCGAGCGCGAATGAGGCCAAAGCGCACTGAAAGAACTAGTGTTGGTCTGTGGGACCAGTTGTCAGCCCGACGAGCGGTTCTTGGTGACGACCCGGTAGTAAGGATTTGGCCGGGGCGTTACAATATGGTATCAGAGCAACCCTGCGACCATGTGTTGGACCTGTGGACAAGAGGTCCAGGTCAGACGCCTAGTGGGGGAAGGTTCTGGGGCTGTGTGTTGTGCTTGAAGTCGCAACGAGGACGTTGCGTTCTTTAAGTGGGGGTGTATGTAATACCCCAAGGAAATGCTTAAATGGTTTGATAGTACTACCTATACCAACAAGGTGCACCTTCCTTTTCGGTAGCCCATCACTTTAAAACTCCGCAGTTAAGCGTGCTTAACGTGGAGTAATGTTGGGATGGGTGCTAAACCTAGAACTACTTTGATTGAAGACATTTTCACAACTGTTGAGAAGATCTCATCATAATCAATCCCCTTTTTCTAACTGAAACCCTTGACGATCAATCTAGCTTTGTGTCGCGGATGTGAAGTATTCCCATCATGCTTCAATCGGTAAATCCAGCTATTCTTCAAAGGTTTCTTGCCTCTCGGTAAAGCCACCAACCCATAAGTATGGTTTTCATGTAAGAAATTCATCTCGTCTTGCATTGCATCCATCCACTTAGCTCTATTTTCATCAGCAACGGCTTCTTGAAAACATTGAGGTTCATCTGAATCTATTAACAACACATACTCATCAAACGAGTATCTAGTAGATGATGTATGAACTCTGATGGACTGTCTCGTACCAGTAGCTGGTGGAAGTGCCGGTGCTTGTTGCTGAACATCAGCAACATCCTCTGGATGAACATCAAAATCATCTGCACCCTGTTGGTCGTACTGTGCCTGATCCCCCTCTGGTTCCTCAAACTCAAGTTGAGCATCACTCAAAAGCTGATATGGAACCTCATTAAAGACCTCATCCTGAATCTGTTTTTGCAAATCGGTAGTCAGGATCACTTCGATTTCAATACTGTCATCAGAATCTCGGGATACTGTCTTCTCTGCCCTCTGAATATCTGCTATCGTCTGACCCTCCATGAACATCACATCTCTGCTTCTGACGATCTTCTTTTCAACTGGATCGTAAAGCGTATAGCCAAACTCATCAGAACCATATCCAAGAAAGATGCATTCACGAGTCTTGACATCTAACTTGGACCTTTCATCCTTCGGAACATGAACGAAGGTCTTGCACCCAAATACTCTCAAATGATCGTAGGAAATATCCTTACCAAACCCTGTCTGGCACATCACCATCTAAAACAACTATTGGAGAAAGATTGAGAACATGAACCACAGTATTCAATGCCTCACTCCAAAATGATTTTGAAAGTTTAGCATTTGCAATCAAACATCTCACTCTCTCCACCAAAGTTGTGTTCATCCTTTCAGCTATGCCATTCAATTGAGGAGTTTTAGAAGGTGTCTTCTGGTGTCTGATATCATGCTGCCTGCAGTATTCATAAAACGAGCCAATATACTCACCACTATTGTCTGAACGGACGCATTTCAATTTCTTTTCAGTCTGTCTCTCAATTGAATCTTGAAACTGTTTGAATACATCTAACACTTGGTCTTTTGTCTTCAAGAAATAAACCCAGAGATTTCTTGAACGGTCATCAATGAAGGTGACAAAGTAAACTGCACCACCAAGTGTCGCTGGTCGAATTAAACCACAAGCATCTGTATGTACCAACTCTAATAGACCTGATTTTCTGGAAGGAGGATGACTTTTGAAAGAAACTCTATGCTGTTTTTCAGCCAAGCAATGTGCACATTTCTCAAGTTTCACACTCTTTACTCCAGAAAGTAAATTCTTCTTGCCTAACACACTCATACCTTTCTCGCTTATATGTTTAAGTATTTTATGCCATAACTCGGTTGCATTTTCTTTTTCTGCAATGTTGTATCTGTCTGCAGAAACCTTACCTTGTAACAAGTATAAGGAAGACTCCTTGTTCCCTCTAGCCACAACTAAGGAACCTTTACTGAGTTTCCAAGAGCCATTTACAATCATCGAGCTTCCCAACCGAAATCAAATTCAGACGGATATCTGGTACATGTCTGACGTCCCTGAGAACTAGCTTTGATCCGTTGCTACTCTCCAAGTACACATTTCCAACCCCTATCACTTTGACGAGGCCGTCATTTTCCATTTTCAAAGAGTCAAACTCCCCCGGTGTATAGGAATCAAAGAATTCCTTCTTTGACGTGATATGGAGCAAGGCTCCACTGTCAATCACCCAACTCGTACAAATGCATGCTAAATTGACATTATCCTCATAGCATGCAATAACGAGTCCATCAGTAGTAGTCGCGACTCGAGAATCAGTCTCAGAGTCTTTCCTTTCACTACTGCTAGCATCATTTTTCTTCTCTCGTCTCAATTGAAAACAATTTTTCTTGATGTGTCCCATCTTGCCACAATGATGGCATTCAACATTTTTCTGTCACGACTTGGATTTCCTACGACCATTGTACTTACCCTTTTGACCTCTACTCTCGCTCCTCCCTCTGCTCTCATTCACTAAAGCATCGGGATGAGAAGAAGAAGAAGAACCTTGAATTTTTCTTCTCATCTCCTCATTCAAAATACCACTTCTGGTAAAGTCCAAGGCGACGACACCTTCAGAAGTTGAATTACTCAAAGTCATACGAAAAGTCTCCCAAGAGTCTGGTAAGGTACCAAGTAACCAAAATCCTTGTACATCATCCTCAAACTTAATATTCATGACAGACAATTGATCTAAAGTCCCTTGAAATTCATTCAAGTCATGATCGGATACAAATTGACCATCCCTATACTTCAAGCCCATAAACTGTTTAATTATAAATATTTTATTGTTGCCGGTTTTCCTAGCATATAAGGACTCCAACTTGCTCAATAATTTCTTAGCATCTGACTCCTTACTGATGTAATTCAACACATTATCATCAACAAACTGTCGAATGAAACCGCATACAATCTTATGCTCTAGGATCCATTCGTCATCCTGTTTATCATCCAATTTTTTATCACCGAATACTGGTAAGTGCCATCGTTTAACATAAAGGAGATCCTCCATTTTTTCTTTCCACACATGGTAGTTTCTTCCATTTAAACTAACTTGGGTACTAATTTCCATCGTTTAAGCAAATCACAGATGCTCTGATACCACTTGTTAGGAAAAAAACAGTAACTTTTTCGATTTGCTTAAACCTACGAAAAAATGCTCCAACCAACCAAAGGATAATATGCAATTCGACAAATCACAGACGAGCTTAGCACAACACTTTTAACGTGAAAAATCACCCAAAATTTAGGAAGTGAAAACCACGGGATCGATCTCGGAGTTCACCCAAACACTTCACTATCACGATTTTGGTATAAAACCAAGTTCCACTAGGTACACAACCTAAATATCACTACAAATAAGATGATAACGTCTTTAATGACGAGATTCACATGTACATAATGAAGATCAAGAACCAATAATAAGAACACCAAAAGAATAAGGAAAGAAATGACCAAAAATAAAAATATGTACGTAAAGAAAAAAACCAAAAACAAGAACACCAAGAGATTCAGATCATGAAGGAGCGCTGAATATTGTAAATTCATTTTGTTGTTCGTAAAAAAAATAAGAATATGTACGTCTTATCCATTTCAGGTCCTCTCCCACTTTGTTGTTCTTGGCTTGACTATAATTCCTCTTGTTTCGTTTATTACTGTGCTACCACTTGGTTTCTGCAATGGGGAACGTGCTTCAAGTCTAGCTAATTTTTTTGGACCATTGAAAATTGAGTACTATGTTTTTTTTTTTCAATTTCGACTAATTTTTTGGGATACTGTTTTGAGCGAAGTCAATGGACATGATCAATCTGGATTTTAAGGTAAGTGGGAGTCGAACCCAAAACCTTAAAAAAAAAAAAATTAATTCGAAGATCACTAAACCAACCCAGATTGATTGAGTATTATGTTGTTTCTTACTTTTATACACGTTATTTTCCCTGTTCAACCATTCAGTAGATTTGCATACACCTTGTTTCATACGATGAGACAGTCTTGACATATGTGTGGGAATTGGGATCGATTGAAATTTAGTTTTATTTTAATATATGATGGATGGAAGACTTTGTCGAACACGGGTCAAACTTATCCTCCCTCTCCTTCCTCTCTTCTCCCTCCACTTTTCACCGTCCAACGTGTGTTTGTTTATCCCACCGATCAAAACACACTTGAAGTGTTGCTCTTTTCATATTACATATTACAGTAGGAGATCTATATAAGGGGTGCATTTCTTGCTTATAAATATGTAACATCAAGAAGCCAAGTAGAGCTCAAGTAGGTAAAAGTGTAAGACATTTTTTTTGTTGTAAAGTTCTTAAAATATATTCAAATAAAAATATGATGTATTTTATAAATATCAAGCATATTCAAAATGTGATTGTTTTATAAAATATACGGACATATAATATTTTATTCTAAATAAAAATTATATTTATCGATATATTTTAATCATCGACAATCCCATTTTAGAATAGACTTCACTCTGTCACAAGATTCTCCGTGAAGTGGACGGTCCTCAGATTTGCCTAATAGTCTAGTACCCCTTATAGGATACTATATTTAAGTCTTTCTATGATCAGGGTGATTTAATGAGTGACGAGTCTTGTGCTGCTAGCTGATCCTTTCAGTAAACAGTATGGATATGAGCTCTGATGTTTTGATTTTACCTCCTGTTGTTTATATTTCGCATGCTCTCATTTCAGATGCGATCGGGACACACAGATATGAGACTTTGTTGTATTCAACAACAACAACAAAGATGGGGTCTTGCGTTGGGACACATCGAATAAGGTAACATTGCTCGTTCTCTATTTTTCGTCATGTCCTATGCGTCCTTGTCAAATCGATACATTGCAAAGTTAGGAAATGTAAGCTCTTTGAGTTATTTATCTTGACCTGAGTTATTCATCAGCTAACAGTTCTGGTGTATATCATAAGATCAGAGTAAGTATAGCATGTGAGCACAAGTTCAAGTTTCATTTTTTGTGTTCTGGTTTTGGTTCGACAGTGATATGTGCTGAGCCAATGCATTCTTCACACTTCAAGTTCATACTCAGCACGGGAGAAAATATCTATAAAATATTCAATTTTATTTCGTGAATTGTTTGATTTTTCAATTCTATTCTATAAAATAGAATGTTTCAATTTTATTATGTAAATTGATTTTAAGTCAAATTTCTATACTCCTTTTTACAAAATTAAATCTTATCAAAAAAGAAAAGGAAAGAATTTTAACTAACTATTTGATTTTCTTTTATTCCCAAATCTATCCCTAATTATTTCAATGAGGAGAAAAAAACAAGAAAAAAGATACTTATAATCAATTCTATAAGTTTGTATTGTGAATCAACTATTTCAACACAATGATTCCGTTTTTCCGATTAGTTTTTGAATCTCTCACATTGTTCATTTTTTATTTTTATTTTTTGCTTCTTCTTCTTGTACATGTTTTTTATTCGATAAGAAGATAGTAAACTAATATACAATCGATCTCTTAAGTGGATAAAATAAAATTAAGATGTTGAATCTTTTACGGAATAAAATTGGAACTTAAAATCATTTTATAGAATAAAATTGAAATATTTTATTTCATAGAATAGAATAAAAAAATCAAAAAATTCACGAAATAAAATCGGATATTTTGTCGAAGATGTCAAGGTACTAATAATATTGTTGAATACTGACTCTACCATAAGTCGATGTTTTGATCTAATGGTTTCACAAATGAGGACTTGAATGGATGAGTGAAAATCTAAAAGAAAAAAAGTGGCACATGGTGGCCCTGGGTCGACGGGTCCGGATTCAATTTTTCCCTTATTATTTTTGGTATACACAAGCCATATCCTCTAGAATGATAATAATCGAGTGGCTTTTGTTTACCATAGACCTGTATAATTCACAGATGACATATATGTTAGCAAACCTATCCTTTTCGATAAGGTGTGTGCGTTTTCCCTTCGCAAACATTTTTCGTGGAGGGCGAAATATCTTACGAAATCGTTGCCTCGTCACTTTTTGGAGTACATCGAGAGGTTTTGGATAATGAGTCATGAGGGGAAAAAAAAAAGCAAAAAAAAAAAGAGAGAGAATCATGTGGCTGGAAGTGATGAGGTTGGTCCACATATATGTTGGATCTGTGTCACGATGACTAGATTTCGGATGTGCACACCTGACCAAACCAAAACCAAACGTTGCTGCTGCGTTTTTTATTTGCTCACGTGTGTTGAAAAGGGGCTCGAGCGATGATCTTTTTGTTAACGGTGGTGTCTCAAATCCGCGTCCGAGTCCTTTTCCGCGTGGCTTTTTCACGTACCGTATCCGTGTCTCTTCCGTGTCTGAATTTGACTTATAAAAAGAGAGGATTGATGGAGATGGAAAGACAGAGCAAGAAAGAGCCGGGGAAAGACAGAGGTAGAGAAAGGAGAAGGAAGAGCTCTGCAAAGAGAGGAGGATTTGAGTGGGAGAGGAAGAGATAAAGGAGAGAGAGGAAAAAGAAAAATCCTATTTACATAAAAACACATTGAGGGTTTAAGGGATTTGTTTTAGAGATTATTATCTCTATCCCTTATTATGAGATTCTCAATATTTTGAGTGTAGCTCTGTAATGCCCCGACCAAATCCTTTGCTCGTCACCAAGAACCACTCGTCAGGCTGACAACTGGCCCCACAGACCAACACTAATCCTTTCAGTGCGCTTTGACCTTACTCGCGTACACCCTGGAAAAACTTCCCAGGAGGTCACCCATCCCAGCATTGCTCCGTGTTAAGCACGTTTAACTGCGGAGTTCTAAAGTGATGGGCAGCATTGCTCCGTGTTAAGCACGCTTAACTGCGGAGTTCCAAAGTGATGGGCTACCGAAAAGGAAGGTGCACCTTGTTTGTATAGGTAGTACTATCAAACCATTTAAGAATTTCCTTGGGGTATTACATACACCCCCCACTTAAAGAACGCAACGTCCTCGTTGCGACTTCAAGCACGACACACAGCCCCAGAACCTTCCCTTGCTAGGCGGCTGACCTGGACTTCTTGTCCACAGGTCCAGCACGCGGTCGCAGGATTACTCTGATACCATACTGTAATGCCCCGGCCAAATCCTTTGCTACCGGGTCGTCACCAAGAACCGCTCGCCACGCTGACAACTGGCCCCACAGACCAACACTAATCCTTTCAGTGCGTTTTGACCTCACTCGCGCACACCCTGAAAAAACTTCGCAGGAGGTCACCCATCCCAGCATTGCTCCGTGTTAAGCACGCTTAACTGCGAAGTTGTAAAGTGATGGGTTATCGAAAAGGAAGATGCACCTTATTTGTATAGGTAGTACTATCAAACCATTTAAGCATTTCCTTGGGATATTACAAGCTCTTTTTATATTTTCTCATTTTGGTTAGTGGATTCTTCGTCGTCGGCGGCCGTCCGTGGTTTTTTCCGTAAGGGTTTTCACGTAAAAATCTTTGTCTTATTAATTTTGTGCATTTGTTATTGTTTGTGTTTATAATTAACGGACCCGTTCGTAACACTTTTTGTAGTTGGTTCCGGTGATGTAGTTTGTATTGTTGATCAGATACTTATGACTTAACGGGTGTTTTCATAATATTTGGTGGAGTATAATCAAAGATCATCTCTCAAGCCAGTTTTCACATGATGTATCATCGGGGAAACCCCTGTAATGCTCTTAGTGGTAACTTTTGGACGGTGACTCCATTGTTGAAAAGGTCTTGAAAATGATTAGGATTTAGATAGTTGTATACTGTTGAATTTACTAAAATCCTAAGCGTTTATTTGGTATTATTTCTGTTTTTATTTCATCGAATTATGAAACAAAACTGTTTATTTCTGATTTCTATTTTTAAACAAATAAAAAAAATGAAATTCTAGAAAAAAAAGGATTTTTTTATTTCTGTTTCTATTTTATTCTAGTACAATATATAGGATCTATTTTTACAAAAAAGTATTATCTTGTAAACTGATTTCAGCTTACTCTATTGATTTTCTGTTTTTGATATTAGTTTTTGTTTTCATAATTTTAAACAATCTCTTAGTCACTTGTAAATGCAGTTTGCTTTGTCTACCGGAAGTGTCTGTTTGCTTGGTTGTTTTGTTTTGTTTTATTTTGAGTATCACGATAAGCGAGCATTGGCACAATGATGCAGGTTATTCCTTTGACATTAGTGTGTACATATCCTCGGTTGCTGTTGTGGACATACCATGTATATTTTACACTTAATCTTGTAGAAAATCCCTTCGGACTTCTGCTTCTTGGACGTAAAACGTAGGCAGAAGACCAGCTGAACCTGAAAATTATTTTGATGGGACCTTTGTTTTGGTCGAATGAATCCCAAACTCTGACACAAAACAAGCTGCTCATCTTCAAGCTACTCCACACGCGCTCATCCTTGAACGGATTAAAATACTTTCGTATGATATTTCTTCGTTTCACAAAAGATACAATATATATATATATTATATTATTTTATATATATGAATATAAGTCTCGTTTTCATATCAAATTACGTTTGATCGTCTCACAACATGTATTAAATTGATGTACATAACTTATACAATCATTGATGTTTCACGATAAATTTACAAAAAATTACGTTTGATCGTCGTTGTACGTGTGTCAAACTTTGCATCGACACACGTGTCAAGTCAATCCATTGCATCCTTTATGGGACGAAGGGAGTAAATTACACAATCATTGATGTTTCACGATAAATATTGTTACACGATCACATTATTATTTTTATTAACCCGAAACCTGTTTTTCACTCTTGGTTATATATAATGCTACAGTAATAAATAAAAATAGAGAATGCTACGATAATACGATAATTTTATCGATTTTCTCACTCTCATATTATAATTTTTACATTTTAACTCACATTCAAACATATTTTTTTTTAATATCATTTCAACTTTTTATCGTATCATCACTCTATTTTTATCCTTTTATAAAATCTCTATTTTATATAATCTAATACAGGTGCTCTACTGAGATATAAATAAAATATATTGAATAAAAAATATAGAGAAAAATTTATCGTATCTAATATGAATGTCATGAGAATGGTGGGACGGGGTATTAAACTTTTGCCACCGAGACGTTGGTTGCCATAGGATAAGTATAGGTTGAACAAGATGCTGATTCAAATCTCCTATTGCTGTGTATAGCAGAAGAGGCTGATTTCTTAACACTATTCCCTAGTAAAATTGGTTACATGATCCATGTGCGCTGCGCTTTTGGATGGTGTTAATCTGAATATTAGACTACCCGAACATATATTTAGAACAATACAACTTGCAGGTCCAGCGAATAATTTTCAAACCGGCATATCATGCGTTACGGGATTCGGCTAGCACAATTTGACAGTTACCCGCTTTACCTAACACAAGGATTAGGTATATACCGAAAGAATCCACACAAAAAGGGCGAAGTGGATTCATGTCCTAGTGATAGCAACAATTCCTTGATCTTGATTTCCCTTGCCATTGAGTATGATGTTTCTTGTCTATTTATATTCTTTTCGTTAAAAATTGAAACATTATATCATCATTATATTATTATACATATATTTTTAGGAATTTTGGTTTTCGTCTAATCGATGCTTAAAATTATTATATTGATCCACGATTTTAACATATAATTTAAACTATTTTTAATATTTTAGGATAATTTTGTATAAAATGATGTTTCATCATCACATGGACGATTCATAACATTAATGATTTTATTATTGATATAAACTAAAATGATAATTTGAATGGAATAAAAAAAAATATCCATGCACATCTTTGACTAAACTTTGCTGTTGCATACATGATGGTCGGCCCTTATGATTCTGCTTTTGTCTAAAAAAAATTCTGAACTCATTGTATTTGTGGAGGAAACCGAACCTTATCCGTTTGATGACTCAGTTCCCCCTCATGCTTCTTAGAAAAAATGGATGGTTGGATTTTGCTTATCACTTCCTGCATCTCTTTTGAACTTGATGAGACCACTTGGGTGATTCATGTTTTTTTCCACTTCTGTTCCTTTTCTTGTAGATTAGTGTACAATAATTCATGCGAGAACATTAAGGAGTATTCTTTTTTGTTATTACATAAATAAAACGGTGTATAATTCATCTTTCCAACTTTGGATTTGATGAGATTATTTATGGTGTTATCTTTACCTTTGTTTTGGATTATAGATTTTGTTATTCCTGATGTTTTGTCTATTTACAAAGCCAAGGAGGCATTTGACATCTTGAGCTGCAAGTGCAACACTATGATAATTATATCAGCTGGGTCCTGTCATCATTGGCATTATTTCTCATAACGTAGGAAATTTCGCTTGCATATCAGCCTTGCTGGTGGTGGATTCGACGGAATATGAGGTGGAGTTGGATGAGATCAACATTATTAAGATCAATGTATAGTCCCTTTGTTTTGGTGCTGCGGCTATGGGATTGATGCCTGTTCTTCTCATCTATCAAAAAAATGTATAGTCAACCTTTCATCTGAGTATTGAAGAATGACTCCAAAGGGTATTCTTGGTAATTCATCATGACATTCGTAAAAAAAATTGTTACTAAGAGCTAGCAACACCAACTCCAAGGGTAATAGGTGTGTTTAGTAAAGCATATATTTTGACTATGAATATTACTAAAATTGTTATAGTTTAACAATGATAATGAATATGTTATGCTATATTATCGCAATGACAAATAAAGAAAACTAAATAAATATAAGTGGGGAATATTTTGGTGGAAAAAAGTTGCAATGACTATTTCTCCTCCACTTTTGGGTTTTGCCCTTAGTTTATTCACATGGCAAAAAATAGCTTTGCCATATCCATTGCTATAACACCATCGGAATTCCAATGCAATATTTAAGCAATACTTGATGAACTTGCTATATTTAAGCAATGACAAGCCATATAGAATGCCCATTTTGGATGCTCTAACTTGTGAATTCAAAGCAATGATTTTGCATTCGTATCATGCCAATCAACCTTATTAAGTAAACCGTCATTGTTCACTGTGGGCAACTCGTTCATGATCCTAACCCTGATGTTGCAGACACGCCGGTACTGTTATAGCATCTTCACGTTAAGCTGTGCATTATCTTATCTCTCTTTTCGGCTCGTTAGGCTTATTTATATCGGATGTTCGTCTTCATCGGAACACAAGAATAATAACTATAATTTAATCTTCTTGCGAAATTCCTCTTCGTCTGTTTCTCATCCTCTTCACCCTCTTTTCCCATGCAGTGCTCTAGCTTTTCCTTGTTTTGTTTGTTACAGCCTGTTTGATCAATATCGTCGGATCTTTTTCCAGTCATGGATGGACTTTGTTTATTTGGATAATTACATGGATGCACTGTTGTAGTAGGCTATCATTACCGGAACAGGAAACTGGAGGGTGTCTTGATCGTCAATGTTTTTGCCCAAGGTCTGACGAAATATTTTCAGATAAGCGGGTCTAGTGAATTAAAACCTCTACTGTGAATCTGTGCTGTCTTTGTGGCGAGACTGTAAATTGATCACTTGTGGCTTCAGTCTAAACTGTCCTCCAAGTTCTGCAGTCTTAGGTACCAGTATCAGTACCACCAGGGGATTTTGGGAGCAATCGGCTATGCGACATATTATCCGACATCTCTTACGAGGATAAATCAAAATAGAGAACCAGATGGTCCGACAACTAGTTGTTCTTCAACTGACAAACAAATTGATATTGTTGTACTGGTTTCCCGCATTAATTTGTTAAAACACTAAGCTGATAATGGTTGCTATAGGTTATCAGTTCGAGACTATCAGCTAACTCATAAGATATCAGCTGAAAAATTGACAGCTAAAAAATTGCGACCAATTCAGATAAAATCAATCATAATCCTTATGAATGGTTTTCATCGCCGAACACGTGAAGAAAAGGAAAAATCTTGTTTACAACACTATTCCACTCTTAAAAAACCTTGTTTACAACACTATTCCACTCTGAAAGATAGCAGTTACAGTCAGTTCTGTCACGCAGGATAGTCTAAAATATCAAATTGAACAACAATACCAATCAACAAGGAATATTTGGCAATAGTATCTTTAATCAGAGGCTTGGAAGGAACACCCACCAAGCTCTGAAGAATATGTAGCAGCCGCTGTTTGTTTCAGTTGACAAGTAATATCAGCAAAGCTCTATTATGTTATCCATCAGAGCCTCAAAAATTACTAGTCATATCTTCACTCTTTCAATGTTCAATTCTCGGCTATTGGGAAAGCGGAACCGATTTTGTTACCCAGGTGATAACATTTGACATTCACATCATATGGACCAAGTTGTACGTGGTTGTCCTCTCCACCAGCATAGAAACAAAGCGTATACAGAGCCACTTCAAATTCCGGGCTAACTCCAATGAAAGAACTTGAGACGGATTTGAGCACTCCATTCCATTCGAACTGGATAGTCAGCAGCTGGGTTTCAGAATCTGGCTGCAAGAATTGATGTACCTCATATGTTAATTATGAGCTATATTCAGCTTGATAAAGATAAACAATAAGCAAACTCAAATATATACGCTATAGAGAAGTGTAGGCAATAACATGAGCGCTTCAGCAACGGGATGGACAAATAAACTATACTGCCCAGATTACTTACTAGCTGCCCATGTCTTCGAGGGAAGATGTAACCTTGATAATCAACTCTCCCCTTGGCTTCTTCCAGGTAAAACTGCAGAAATGGAAACATATGTAAAAAGGAGCATACAAAAAACAAACTTTTACATGAATCGGTTCTAAAGCCAATCATATTCTTACATATGTAAAAATATAGCGGCAACGCACCTCTGAGCTAGCTATTCAACTTCCCTAATCAGGTCCCAAACTGGCTAGGCGCAAGTATCTCTAAAAAATTACCTCCAAAGAAAGGCCTTATCCCACCCCAATAAAACCTTACTGAACTTTCTCAGTTTTGAGGGGAGTCTCTGTATCTAGAGGCATGGATTAAGACTAAGACTCTACTGCCCCGTTTGGAATGAAGTAATGGGGCCAGAAAAGGAGTTGATTATACCGTGGGAAAGCAAATTTTTCTGGTTGGTTTCTCATTCGGGATGAATACTCCATTCAGCGAGGAGTGTGATTCCTTTGACTTTGCCCATTTTGATTCCAGGCATCCACGGTCGGATTCGCTGATTCCAGACATGAATGGAATTAAATCAATTTTTTTTTTCGTGCAATTTCTTTCAGGAAAAAAAACATGTCCTCCTTTTCAAATTGTTAGGCAACAAATCGTTTTCAATGTATGGTGTTTGATGAAGATGATATTTTTAATATAAATTAAAATTGTAAATCTATCATTAAAATCAAAATTTTAAGGAAAATTATTACTTTATTATTATTATTATTAAATTAAGATAAGAATTAAAATTGAAGTTAAAATTAATATAACAATTTTACACTCGATTAAGTTTAATTGCTTCCATTCTTATCTTTATTCCTCCTGAATACTACATTCCATTGCTTCTAACATAGGGACCGGAAGAGTGTAAGCTGCTCAAACTGTTGTTGTACTGACATAGGGACTGCTTCTGGTGTAACTCTGATTATATGCACGCTCTCATGCTAATTCTAGAGACCTTCTGACTTGGCAAGTATTCACATATAAAAGCATGGTGAAAGAGAAGTTATACTTGTCATGTTAATGGAGCAAAGCAGGAATATGGTAAGAGGGGAAGCTTGTCAAAAATCAATCACCATTAGTACAGGTCTCCTGCTTGTGAGCACACTGACGGCCATAGCGACCAAAAAGAAATTAATCGTGAATTTTGATCCCACTCAATTCGGGACTAAATTTTGTCTAGTAAAATCGGCTATAATCAACAACTCAAAGTTTCCCATTGTGGACGCAAAATTGGCCACAATCAACAACAAATTATAGAAAATCCTGTAGGCTAATATTTGCACGAGACTTAACAAGTTCATGACTTCATCGAAAGCCATATTGCACCCCATATTTTATACCCCTCTAATTTGTGGACTATGGAGAAAACGAGAACAATATTCCTTTCGTTGCACCATGGACTGGCACTCACCCTTCTTCATACTCCGATTAGCATTAGTTAAACCGTTGGCATGAAATGACATACATTAAGAGCACTTGGAAAATAGGAAAATAAGAAATGGACACGATCTACAAACCTGAAGCCAGTTGTGGAAGCCAGACACCTGTTGCTCCCCATGTCCTTTAATTTCCCCGACGAAAACATGTTCGAAAGCAGAAGATGAGCCGGATGTACCACCTCGGCCATAAAGGGTGAACCAGAGATTCTCTAGCAATCTTTTGAATTCAGTGTAGTTCTCGGACACAATTCTTTTGTATGAGAGATACTTGTATAGATATTTAATCGGTGCAGTTCTACTTATTTCTTCGATGAATGCGGCTTGCTCTTGTCTCTCTTCATTGGTAACCTGTTCCTTATATCCTTCATGTGGGTTGTAGTTGTCAAGAAGAGAGCAGAAACGCGAAAATGTTGGTCTCCTTAGTACGTCGTCTCCCAGCCAAGTAAATAGGGTTCCTGCGACCATGTCTTCCTTAGAATAAACCTTCTTCCCTTCACCACAGTCGATTTGATAGTCTTTGTCAGGTACTAAACGATTAAAATCGAGTTGCCAAAGCTTGTCACACGCTTGTGACAAGTCAGCAAGCTCATCTTCAGAAGGCTCTAGCTGAGCACTATCCTCAACTTCCTCAGAATAGTCCTGCTGGCTGGGATGACGCTTATAACCATCCCAATGATCCATATGTACCTGTGAAGCAACAATCACATTCTAAATCACAAGAGTTCCGGTTATCAGAAAATGAGAAGAAAGCAACAAATTATTCAATCTCTCAAATTATCTACTCTAAAAAAGGGCACGTAACCGATAAAGAATAACTAAACTACAAGAAAAGAGTTTGAGAATTGGCTAGTGGACTTCAACTGTGCCATTCAGCCATTCCGAAAGAAAAACCGATCTCTCAGAGATTTTTTTTTTCTTTTAAAAAAGATCTCTCACGTAATTTATTTAGCGCGTAACGCCATCAACATGAATAGAATGAACCAACAGGAATAAATGGAAATGCCAGTTCTATGCATTAAGTCTCAAATGAAATCCCAATACCAAAACTACAACTTCTATCAAGTACCATGCCAACCACCTAGTAAGGTAGAAAATGACTTTGTTTTGCTATACTTGAGTTAGAAAGTCAAGGGAAATGCCATCTTTTGGTGTCTAATCTGATAGCATCAAGTACCATGACAATGGGGATATCAAACCTCATGCAAAACGAATGGAAGCCAGAAAAGAAACTTTATTTGTTCCGATATTCATAAATATGGCTGCACACGTCGCCTACACAATCATACAATAGACTGCAAAATCTGGAATTGGCCTGAGATAAATCTTATATGCCTAGCAGAGTCACACAGTTCAAACCTTCTGCGGCTTTCTGGAAGGCTTGCTCTGGACAGTTTGCCAACCATCAGAATTATGTGCTTGTTCATCCTGGAAAAAGCAGTGGAAAATATACACATTAAAATGTATGTCAATGCCACACGGGATTGAACTCTGAATTATGAAACATGTGAGGCACTAGAAACAAGAATTACTTCTCTATTTGGTTTGTAGTCGTGTTTCCATCTACCCATATGCGGCTGATGAGTCTCCATCACAGCCTACAGATAAGGCAATGGAATGCATCAGCATCTTAGGTACCACATATATGCGTCAAAAGAAAATGGAAACTGACAAGACCATTGTAAGCTTGAGGAGCAACAACATTTATCTAATTTACAAGCACCAGAAAGGAAGGGCAGGCATGAATGTAATGCTTCAATCATCCAACCAATCACCGCCGCAAAAATGATTGAATCAGACATGTGTGCTCGACAGCTGATTCAGCTGTTTTATTCAGCATGCCAATAACAATCTTGTCAACATGAATAATCAGAGTAAACTAGAGCAGCAGGAGAAATCTGACCAAAGCAGCCATTCAATCTGATACTCCACATTCAGCTGGTTACCAATTAACCAGTAACCAATCAGCTAACTTCCAAACCGCATAACCAATCCACTTATATTAAACCTCTAAGGTTCCATCTCAAAACCAATTGACAATGAGAAGAGTGGTCCAGAATCTATATATGTGAGTGCATTGATTTCTCAAACTCCAATGTGCGTAGAGTTTCCCCTGAACTCTACCAAATTAAATATCGGGAGTTTCCCAATTATTGATTTCCCAAACTCCAATATGGGTTGAGTTTCCTCAACAACTTACAATGACGGAATACATTATCTTCATTCCACCACTCCACAACAATTCACTTCAATGATTCAATCCCCCTGAACATCACAACGCAAGACCATGAATTTCTCCAACATTCCAACACATCGAATCCAAAATTCCACAAGAATGATCCATATCATCAAATCATACCCCCCTCTTTCCTAAAAAATCACTCCCTAAAAAAACAGAACATGATGTACATATCTATAGAACACATATTAACCTTATGTGGCCGAACACGACTCCTCGACTCCTCCTCCGACACCTGACCCTCATTACTGCCATACCTCTGATCCTGAAACCACCAAACAAAACCAATTTCATCATCAAACCAATCAAAACCACACATCATCATCATCATCATCATCATCATCATCATCATCACAATTCACCAACAGGGTACCCAAAACCACATACATCATTGCCCCATCGATTCTGTCCCTCATCATCCTGCTCACCGGCCACCACCTCAGCCCACGTGGATCTGGAACGTTCATCATGGGTCTGACGTGGTTCGTCTTGTTCTTGATGTTGGGCATTGTGGTGGCCTCCTGCCACGTCGATTACCACGTCGATCAGTCCTTTGATTAGTCCCTCCATGGAATGGGGTGATGGGAAATGGTCGTTGAAAGTATGTGGAAGGGAAGATGATGACGATGATGATGAGAAAGTGAGTGAGATCTGATGGGGTGGGTTGTATTTGTCGGGTTGGGACTTGGGGACTTGGCCACTTGGGGTTTGCCGACAGTTTGTGTTGATCGTCGTTCGTGGTCGGCGACTATTATTTCACGACGTGTGTGATAAACAAGTATTGACTGCTTTCATATTGGTCAAAATATTCGATTTGGATCGTTATTTATGTGGTGTATTAAATTTTTGTGTCATTTTTGTCCTTGTTTTTTGTTTTTTGATATAACTTCAATTACTTTTTTATTGTTTTTTGTCCTTGTATATTAAATTTGTATAAAATTTAATGAAATAAGAATATTTTTGTGTATGTTAATGGGGTTTACTATAATAATGTGAGAGGAGATAATGAGTGTGCTGTAACAGATTATGATTGTTTTGATTTTTTTATATGAAAAGATTACTAAATGAGACATGTTGTATATATTTTGATATAACACAAATAAACAAATGTTGCATATAATATGGAACGGAGAAAATACCATTTAAAAGTCGAGCCAGGAGATTGATAAAATCAACCTATATGGCTGCAACAAACTGTATCTTACTCTTCCCGTCCCATATTATTTTATTTGAATTGTCCCGAAATATATACTAGCATTTTTATTTTGGAAACCTTGTTCATAAAAAAATTAAAAATCTATGTAATCTATTACAGTACACTCTATTATCTCGCCTCACAATTATTACAGTAAACTTCATTGTCACTTAAAAAAAATTCATCTTTCATCAAATTTCATAAAAATTCAATACATATAAATTATCATGCTGGTAAAAATTCATTGTAGAGATCTCGAGCGAGACATGCGAGCGTATGTTCGATTGATTGGCAATATGTGAATGAAATTTAAATTTTAGATGCATTACTTTTAAGTTTTAATTTTTATCTTTTTTTGGTTTATTTGGGAGAATTACTTACAAATCGTACATGACTTCAAATGAACACAACATTTTCTATTTCATTTTTTCATGCACATCACTCTCCACTTCTATTTTGTTTTTCACCTTACTATAAAAATTCAGACTTTTAGCGACTAAAAATTTCGACCGCAAATGAGTGATTTTGGTTGTTAAACAAGGTTTGCAACCTTTTTTCAGTCGCACAAAGCGGCTACTAAAACCTTGATCGGTAGTTAATTAGCGATCGAAATGATTGTAAATTAACGACCAAACACAAAACGATCGCAAACTTTGCAGTAAAAAAAAAAACAAATGTCATAGATTCAAGGTTTGCGACTAATCCAGAAAGTGGTTGCTAGTCCTCTTTTTTTTTTTGGATTTTTTATCAATTTACGACCATTTTGGTCGCTAATTGTTGTATATAGGACTTATTAAAACTGTTTTTTTAGATCTCGTTGTATACATACAATCCAAACCCGTTTTCCATCTAATACACCATAGCCTCGACAAAACTAACCTTCACACAACCAACATTCAGAAAACACCATGCATATCAATAACGAAATAAATGTAACAAACATTTAACATCAAGATCATCATCAATTCCAAAAAATCATCCAAACATGAAAAAAATGGTTTTCCTATCATAATACACGAGCTAAAATCCAGTGATTTGCTCTTGAGGAGCTGAAGGCGACGGTGGATCACGAGTATCGTCGGAACAGTTATCCAAAACGTCCATCCTGCATTGCAACATCATTTGTGTCATCTTCACCATCTGGGCCTTCCAATTAGTCATCTCCTCCTCTAGCGTCTTGATCTTGGAGCGATCGACGGAAGCTGAGATTATGCTGGCGGTGGATCTCACCTCCTTGAGATAGTTCACCGAGGAGGCTGAGCTGAGATCATAAACATATCTCTTCTTGCATCCAGTTGCCTCTAGATACGCTTGAATGGTGAAGGCGCCCCTACTTCGAAATCAGCTGAGTACCGGGCTCCTACGTGATCAAGAAATCATCCATCAACGCGGTTCGACGAACTCTATATTCTATCTGTATCACAAGAAAAACAATTTATAAAACATGAGTTATTCTATTTTCTAAAATCTTAAATAAACTTGAAACGAGTATTGGAACGTACGAAAACAACTATTGGATTGAAAGTGTTTTTGAAACACCAACAATTTTCTGATATATGTGTGTGCGCACATAGACACTCGTGTGTACGTGCATGTGTGTGTTGTGCATTGTGTGTGTGGAGATTAACTGACATTGTCTATGTCCTAATAAAATGATGGAAAAAGGGAGAATCTGTCTTGACACAGCGTATGTCATGTGATGATCTAACGGTTGAGATTCAAATATACGAATGAATGATCAAGATTAAAAACATGATAATTTAATCTCAACCATCCATTTCTATTGCTTTAGTCTTAACCGTTGTATTTTTGCTTAACACATCGTGTTACACACATGCCCTAAGCCCTAAAATAATACTCTTATCATCCCATGAACTTTGTTATGTTTTGACTTTTCATATATGTCGAGGTTAAACTTTGGCTCATTTTATGGGAGATCAAACGATATCTTGTTTAAAATTATTGGGAAACCTTAATGACTATTTATGTTATATATGTTTAACCTAAACTACAAATTGTTTTTTTTTTTTTTTTGTATCGTTTTAATGTTGAATCACAACCCCAACACAAAAAATCACAAGGGTAAACGAATTCGTATAAAGAGTATCAGTCGGTGATCAGCACCAACGTCAGGGGAGGATGTATGAGCCTATGAAACGCAACTAGCAGCAACGAATTCGTACAAAAAATGTACTCTTCTAGTATAAGGATCTAACATTCATCGGAACCTCACCGCAGCTCACGAGCACAAATCAACATCCCTAAACACTTCACCATATACTCCTAACGTTCTCCAAACGATCGAAACCACGATAAAAACACAACAAGCCGAACATCACCAAGCCACATATGAAAACTCTCCCAAAAATCTCACCTCAAGATTCCCCCAAAACCAAGAGATTCCCTAAATACCTCCCAAAAGCCATCTCCAAATACCTCTCAACTTTGTGACGTTTTGACTTTTCATATATGTCGAGGTCAAATTTTGGCTCATTTTATGGGAGATAAAATGGTATCTTGTTTAAAATTATTGGGAAACCTTAATGACTATTTATGTTATGTATGTTTAACCTAAACTAGAAATTTTTTTATTTTTGTATCGTTTTAATGTTGAATCACAACCCCAACACAAAAAATCACAAGGGTAAACGAATTCGTATAAAGAGCATCAGTCGGTGATCAGCACCAACGTCAGGGGGGATGTATGAGCCCATGAAACGCAACTAGCAGCAACGAATTCGTACAAAAAATGTACTCTTCTAGGATAAGAACCTAACATTCATCGGAACCTCACCGCAGCTCACGAGCACAAATCAGCATCCCTAAACACTTCACCATATACTCCTAACGTTCTCCAAACGATCGAAACCACGACAAAAACACAACAAACCGAACATCACAAAGCCACAAATGAAAACTCTCCCAAAAATCACACCTCAAGATTCCCCACAAAAACCTCAAGATTCGCCCAAAACCAAGGGATTCCACAAATACCTTCCAAAAGCCATCTCCAAATACCCCTCAACTTTGTTACGTTTTGACTTTTCACATATGTCGAGGTCAAACTTTGACTCATTTTATGGGAGATAAAACGGTATCTTGTTTAAAATTATTGGGAAACCTTAATGACTATTTATGTTATGTATGTTTAACCTAAACTGGGAATTTTTTTATTTTTGTGTCGTTTTAATGTTGAATCACAACCCCAACACAAAAAATCGCAAGGGTAAATGAATTCGTATAAAGAGCATCAGTCGGTGATCAGCACCAACGCCAGGGGAGGATGCATGAGCCTATGAAACGCAACTAGCAGCAACGAATTCGTACAAAAAATGTACTCTTCTAGTATAAGGACCTAACATCCATCGGAACCTCACCGCAGCTCACGAGCACAAATCAGCATCCCTAAACACTTCACCATATACTCCTAACGTTCTCCAAACGATCGAAACCTCGACAAAAACACAACAAGCCGAACATCACCAAGCCACATATGAAAACTCTCCCAAAAATCTCACCTCAAGATTCCCCACAAATACCTCAAGATTCCCCAAATACCTTCCAAAAGGCATCTCCAAATACCTCTCAACTTTGTTACGTTTTGACTTTTCACGTATATCGAGGTCAAACTTTGGCTCATTTTATGGTAGATCAAACGGTATCTTGTATAAAATTATTGGGAAACCTTAATGACTATTTATGGTATGTATGTTTAACCTAAACTAGAAATTTTTTTATTTTTGTATCGTTTTAATGTTGAATCACAACCCCAACTGTAGCACCCCGAGTTTTTCAATCTTTTTCTAGAAAACCCACGTAGCATTACTGCCGATAGGGTCCTACAATCCCTAACCAGGCAATTCAACTTAACCGGATTTAGAATAAATACTAAATAAAATTACACTTAAAGCATCATCATTCTAAATCCACAAGTTTACTTAAATGTTATACAGATATGCGGCGGAATCTTAAAATACTGTCTCAAACATATTTATTACAAACATGATCATAATTTAATCAAAATCCATCTTCATTTCTTGCACCTGGAAAGAAGAAAAAATAGAGAAACAAAAGAAACGCAACGCCGTGA
>JAOVYX010015946.1:0-26140 GCA_035668315.1 Drosera spatulata | reverse complement strand
GACTGTATTGGGACTGGGATCTGCAACCCAACTGTTTTATGAGAAACCAATCAGAGGGAAAAGCAGCTCCGTATCCAGTACACAGTCTAGAGCTGTTACAGATTTGAAGGAGCAAATAGAGATATAGGCACAGTTATTAGAGGAAGCGAATAAAAGGGCCGAAGCACTGTTCACCCGAGGGAAAACTTAATTTTTGTGGAAAAAAATACACGAAAACTGACCCGTAAAAAATATAATTTTAATCCCAAACTTAACAACGTTCGTTCCTAAACCTACGTGGGGGAACCCGGTGTAGGAAATAAGGATTGAAACGTTCCAAACTCTGATACCAGTTTGTTACGAACGGGTCGGTTAATAATAAACACAAATAATAACGAGTGCGTAAAAATAAATTGAGACAAAGATTTTTACGTGGAAACCCTTTCGGGAAAAACCACAGGCGGTCGCCGACGACGAAGAATCCACTAACCAAAATGAGGAAATACAAAAGGAGTTACACTCAAAATATTGAGAATCTCACAATAAGGGATAGAGATAATTATCTCTAAAACAAATCCCTTAAACCCTCAATATATTTTTATGTGTATATGTGAATAGGATTTTTCTCCTTTTTTCTCTCTCTCTCATTTATCTCTTCCTCTTCCTCCTGCAGAATTCCTTCTTTGCCTCTCTTTGCTCCTCCTTCCCCTGCGTCTTCCTCCTGTCTTCTCTCTATCAATCCTCTTCTTCCTTTTATACACAGCATCGTCACAGTAATACTTGGAGGGGTGGGGGTTATGATATTGATTGGTATTAATATAAAAACCTATGAAATTTAAAATCAATATAAAAAATAAACGTCTTACATTGAATTATATGATTAATAGTCCATAACTATGGTGTCTTTATAACACTCCCTTCGTTTCATACGAAAACGCATTACATCAATAAAAACCATGTGTGTGAAGGGGTGAGTGAGAATAGAACTCACGACGTCTCCATCCGAGGCGGGAATCATACCACCAGACCAAACACCCCTTCCGCTAGTTGACACATTAAGAGTTTTAAAATATAAAAGCCCTAGTAACTTTCCCAAATCACTCACAGTCTCGCACCTCGATCAAATAAATCAATCTCTCACCCGATTCCTCTCACCTTCAATTCCTATTCAACCATCAATCCTTAACATCTTGTTTGTGAGTTTTATCAAGGAGGAAAGCAAAAAACATAGATAAAGAAAAAAATTGAACATTTTCTTTTTCATAATTTGGTGGTTGAGTTTTTTTTTTTTTTTTTTTAAAGATCCAATTAGACTAGATTTCATTGCTCTGATCAAGGATACATTCGAATACAACCTGTGAGCCCAATAACCACGTAAGTGACACTCAAATGCATGATGTATCATGACATGGGTGACTCTATTTCCCTCTCGAGGCATCAAATAGTAATAAAAATTATTAAAAGATTGGGATATCATCAAACAGTTTTAGTTGAAAAGGAGAAAAAATATAAAGAAGAGAAAATTTTTAATAACAGTCTTTTCTTTTTCTTTCTGAAAGGATAAATTTTCTTTCTTAATTGGAAAGATTTAGATAGAAAATGAAAATCATTAAAACACATCATTTGTTTTTCCAATGCACTTCCCTACTACACCTTTAATTTAGTAGGTACCGTTTGAGTGGACAATAAAAAATGCTTAATGGTGTTTTTTTTTTTTTTGTTGGAAAATAAGTAAACCACTTTCCATTAGCAATAAAGCGCAATTACATTGTTTCAACTATACATTTTCCGTGCATCTAGCAATAATCATATCAGCTTATATAGCAGAGCACCTACAACTGAAGTATAAAAAAACAATACATTAAAACATCTCAAGACCCTTCTCGTTTTTTGGATTCAAAATCGTGATGACGTGTATCCCTCGTGTTCCGTTATGGAATAGATGAAATAAATCTAGAAGAAAAAAAGAAAAGATCTTTTCATTACCCCTACTTGCTCAGGTCTGTCAAAGTCCTTCTGGTATTCTTTCGTACCATAACTAATACATCAAGGCTGGGATCATTCGACGTCTCCTCACTGCTAATTGTGTCTTCCCCTTTGCCACTTTCATGAACCATTCAAACCAGAGCTCCTATTTCATGATCTTAATAAGCAATTTTAGCATGGGCAGTGCAGATCGTAGTACCTCACCTGCGTAACAGCATTCGAAGAAAATGTGGTCTCGAGTTTGCATATGTCCATTACAAAGCATATATCTATCATCATGAATAATCCCTCTCCGAACCATCCATTCTTTTGTTCTGATCTTGTTCTTGCATACCAGCTATAAGATGAACCTATGGCATGGAAGAACATCACCATTCTATACATAAGGTCCCCAAGGAACGTGAGGAGAAGGAACACATAGAGATTTACATACATCTCTAACACATCGAACCACACCTGGAATATCATCAAGCATACCAGGATTATGTTGTAACACATAGTCCTTGATCTTAAGAAGCATTTTCCATACCCAAGAATCACTCTGACGCACCAGAGCATTTTTAAAATCACAGTTCTTCAGATAATAGCTGTGAATCCAACAGATTCATAACCCATCTTCCTTCTTTTCTACGGCCCAAAGCATTTTCCACATGAGAGCATAATACCACATTTCAAGAGCAACAATACCCAATCCACCATACCTCTTTGGCTTACACATATCTCTCCATGCAACCAGCGTTTTATTTTCTCCATATGTTTCCCAGTCCAAAGAAAGGACCTACATATCTTTTCAATTTTTTAAGTACCATTACTGGTAACAAGAAGTGCTGGCACCAAAAGGTTTGAACACCTTTAATCACAGACTGAATGAGGACTAAACGACCTGCATATGATAAAGTTTGAGTCTCCCATGCTGTCACTCTGTAAACAATCTTATCTATCAGGGTACCATAATAAGATATATGCAGTCTATGTGCAACAATGGGAACTCCCAAACATCTCATAGGTAAGAGTCCAACAGTGAACTGAATCAGCAAGTGCTTGTTTCCTCTCTTCTGATACTTCCCCAATAATCATGGAGCTTTTCAACTAATTCACATCAAGGCAAGACACCTCAGAGGAATGCATCAATTGTTGTTTTATGAGTTGAAGAGAGCAATCATGAGCTTTACATAGGATCATTAAATTATCTCAAAGCTTATTTGAACTAGCTTCATCTGCTTACATTTTGGATGAAAGCGAAAACTAGTCTTGACAGACATGACAACTAAACATCTGGTTAAGTACTCAATGCAGATGTCAAAGATATAAGGAGAGAGCAGATCCCCTGGCAAAGACCCCTTCTCCCCTGAAAAAAACCACGCAATCCCCCATTTATGGATACAGAAAACTATGGTGATATGATATGTGTCATAATAAGCCCAGAAATCTTCTCAGAAAAACCAAGTCCTGCCAACAATTAAGATATATAAGCACATAGAACCGAATAATAAGGTTTTTTCAGGTCTATTTTCAGAATACAGCGTGGAGTTACACCTTTCCTTTCATACCCTGAGAGTAACTTCTGATTGAGCAAGATATTATCTGACATAGATCTTCCAGCAATAAAGCCATTCTGGGATAGAGATATGACACTACGCAGAACCAGTTGTAGTCGATTAGCTGGCATTTTTGAAATAATTTTGTACAAGACATTACAACAAGAGATTGGCCAATATTCAGAAATCTTGCAAGCCATAGGAATTTTAGCAATTAAGCTATTGTCGTGCAGTTGAGCTGCTTCGATAGTTGCCCATCATTAAAGAACTGAAGGACTGTAGCTGTGACATCTTTACTCACTATTTTTCATGCCTTCTTGAAAAAATGAGCAGTATATCCATCACGCCCTGGCACCTTGTCATTGTCAATACCCAGCAATGCTATTTTAACATCTCTTTCAAAAAAAGAGGTATCTAATTGATCATATATATCAGTGGAAATAAGAGGCCCAGATCGAAGAACATTCAGACAAACTTAAGTATGAGACTTATCAGTACCCAAAAGTTCTTTAAAGTACCTGATAAACTCATTCTGAATATCCTCCTCCATGCATAAAAGTCCATTATCATCCTAAATCAGGTTAGGAATACGGCTTCTTCTTCTACTTGTGTTGATTAAAGCATGAAAATAGCTCGAGTTATGGTCCATGCCTTCTAACCACTTAGATTTTGTTTGCTGTTTGAAAAACATAGTTTCCATCTACACTAAATATTGGAAGAGGATCTTTTGGTCATTGACCATCTGCTGCAGTTCATGAGATCTCGTGCACCATTCTTGTAGCACGACAAGTGTGCTTCTTACAACATCCACCCTTGACGAGATATCACTCATATTCATTTTATGAAAACTCCTCAAATGAGCCTTTAGCAGCCTCAGCTTTGAGGTAATTTGGTACATTAATGTTCCATTGATAGGAACCTGCCATACCTACTTCACAATTTCCAAAAATAAAGCAGATTTGGTCCACATATCTAGGAATTTGAAGGGAGGTCTAGTTATCTGGCCACTATGCCTACAGTGAACTATAATAGGGGCATGATCAGATAGCATAGGGATAGGGAAATACGCTTCATCTATTGTGTATTTCCCATGGCTCTATCAAGATTGATACGTGTCCAAGAGGACTGATCCCGATTATTCGTCCAAGTAAACATACTCCTAGTAGCCTGAAGGTCCTCAATACCAAGTATCTCAACACAGCTTCTTAGATCATCACAAGGGTCAGTCAGAATAGCAGGATATCCAATCTTCTCATCATACTTCAGACAAGCATTAAAATCACCGAGCAAAAGCCCATGAAAAGTGCATGAATAACCAAAAGAAATTAGATCATCCCATAACTTTTGCATCTGAGCTTTTATGTTCCACCCATAAACCACACTAATAATCGTAGAAAAAGAGCACACCTTACTAAGTACTTTGCAGTGCATGACCTGATCAGATGCACCCAAAAGAGCCACATCCAGGTTTTTGTTATTCCATAAAAACTCATATCCGGCCATTGATAGTATAATAATAGTTATTAAGCCATCCTCCTCGCTTAAAAGAAGAAGATGCTATTTTATGAAAACAAGTTGCTTTAACTCTAGTTTCAATGCAACCTAAAAAGTCAAGATGGAATTTGTCAATTAAATGTCTTATTTGTGATTGCTTCTCGGGCCTACTAAGGCTCGGATATTCCATTGCCCCTATCATCCAGTAACAAATCCCAAATCCTCCAAAACAACACCAGCATCCTCGCCACAAGTAGACTGCAACTGAGTTGAGGAAGCAATCGCACTGGAGCCTTCATTCAGAGGTGCCCCCTTACTAGGAGCATTCATCTTGGTCCAATCCTCTTGATCCTGAACCTTATACACATCATTGCTATTAACTACGCAGGACCCCCTTGTAATGCTAACATCAACACTTGAACTGATAGGCTTATCCTTAGACACCTGATCAGCCACAGGTTTTTGAGCAACTACATCACTTTGCCGCACCAACACGAGAGTAGAAACTTGATTATCCACAGGTTTTTTTTCCTCCATGTCTTCTTCACTGTCACTGGCTTACTGTAGTCATCTCCCTTGTGCCCCGCTTCTTACATTTGGAGCAACACATTGGCATTCACTCATACATAACTTCCTGATCATATATAGTTCCCTCCGGACCCTTAAAAGATACCATCTTAACAAGTTCTCGAGAGGTATCTACATCCACCAGTACTCTAGCATAGGAAATCCTACCCTTTGTAACAGTCATTTGGTCCATTTTTATAGGAGCCCCTGCTTTTCCAACAATCATGTCCAGTGATTTTGCCCCCCCAAAGCTGAAGGTCTAACCTAGGCAAGGTAACTCAGACGAGCATGTGATTTACCCCTGATTCTACAGAGTGAAAGTTTGGGGACCATTCCCTTGATACAAGGGGTTTCTGATACAGGAATCACCCATTTTTCAGGATACGAGCCCTATCCTTCAAGCCACCAAAACGAAATATATAGTATCCATCGTCATGAAGTAGCACCTGAGGCTTCGTAACACCCCCGTTACGAATCGGGTCCGTTAATAATAAACACAAATAATAATAAGTGCGCAAAATTAAATGAGACAAAGATTTTACGTGCAAATCCTTATGGGAAAAACCACGGACGGTCGCCAACGACGAAAAATCCACTAACCAAAAGAAAGGAATACAAAAGGAGAGGTACACTCAAAATATTGAGAATCTCACAATAAGGAATGGAGATAATAATCTTTAAAACAAATCTCTTAAACCCTCAATATGTTTTTGTGGGTATATGTGAACAGTAAATCTTCACTCACTTTATCTCTCCCACTCAAATCTCACTTTCTCTTTCACTATTTCCTCTTCTTCTTTCCCCGAGCTCTGCTCCTCAAATTGCCCGGCTCTCCACATCTCAATCCTCCATCATCTTCTTCCTTTTATAGTCAACATCACGCGGCATGGACACGGTGAAGCAAACGCGAGAAATTCCACGCGGAGACGAACGCGGCTTTGATTTGAGGCACCTTCGCCGCACCATCATCAACACCCCCCCCCCCTCTCTCTCTCTCATATAACATAACGATTCATAACCGTAAATGGTACAAACTCGTCAAGGACATACCCAATAAGAGAACAGCTCTGATACGCCCTTACATAAGCAACATCCTCTATCCCAATCTCAACCTCCTAATCCCTAAGAGATTGATGAGATAACGTAATATCAGTATCAGGGTCCAACAATTGCCTACGAACCTCCTTCTTAGTACCCTGCACAACACCAGCATAATTGCTCTCTGCAACAACCATATACGTCAAGCCATACCAGCAGTCTGTAATGCCCGAAAATTTGATATTAAATATATTTAGTATATTAATAAATGAACGGTAATATAACATTAAACGAAACGTTATATGTTAGCGTCGAATAAAAATAATGAGAACGCAACGTTATAACGTAACGTTACAAATGTGCAAATAATATAACAAATACTTATCGTTAAAAATAACGTTATAACGATATAACGTACGTATTCAATAGACGTACGTGTTAAACATAATAAACGTATAACGTTATAACGTAATGTTATAACGATATAATAAACATATTTGGACTAATAAAATACGAACCCGAAAACATTCGAAATTCTTGACGAAACAAACGTCATTAACTTAAAAATAATTTTATCTAATTGCGAATATATTTTTCGATAATATAATATAACGAAACATGGATAAAAATAGATTGACAAAAATAAAACGAGAGAGCATGTTTAAATTAATCAATTCATCGCCATTTCCTTTAATCTTCCTTCATTCCTCTACAAACATGATTTTGACGTCGCAAATCCATGCCTTCCACGCGCACGCCATCCTTCGCCCGCCAAGGATCCCGCTGTCATCGCTTCACCATCCATCACGACACTCACCTGTATTAAACCATCACCACAGCCTCATACACGCGCATGAGCATAATCACCAAACACCCTCTCCATTCTCCCTGCAGTCACACCACAACCGAGCCACAAACACCTGCCACCTTTGTCGTCATTATCTGCCATCTACACCACCGAGACCAACCACCATCCACTACGACACGCAGCCACCAGCCTATGCTAAACAAAAACCACCTCCACCTGCGCCATTCCCCACAGCTGCAGCCACCATGACAACATCGACCAACGAACGTCGCCACCATTACCTTCAAACGTCAAAGGCAACAAAGATGAAAGAAGGATGAAGCATGGGCGTGGTGAGCAGCTGATGTGCCAGGGAGAAGGACAACCGACAAAATCATACCGAGGAAAAACGAGCTTAGGTCAAATTGTCCGAATTAACAGAAAATACGACGAAAGGTCAAAATGGACAGAATTTAGGATGCTCGTTCCAAAGGGCGGGAAGCTCACTTCAAATTCAGGAATGTTCATTCCAGAGGCCGGGACACCCATTCCAGACACCGAGACACCTGTTTCAGAGGTCGGGATGTCATCTCAGAACCTTCTAGACCGAGAATGATCGTTTTTACCCCAAAACAACTCCAAACACTCACAAATAGCACTAATGGTTTTGCATGAAGTACGAATAAACATGTTTAACACCGTAACGCGAACAAACAAATGTACTAATATGTGAATCATATCATGTTATAGGACCTGTAGATTCCATCCGTTGAGATGTAAAGAACAAGTTGAGCATGCGTTTGAGGAAGTGGCAATAAGAAGGTAACGTTTAGATTCCTGATTTGGATGACGGTACATGTTAATATACTAGTTGTATATTAATGCGTGATTGGTAGTTTTGCCCTGTGCGTTGTGTTATGATGTGCTGTGCTATGTTATGTTTGCATTTCTGTGTTATTGTATGATTGTATGATAGCACTTGTAGCTTATCGCAGTTCATGGTAACCTAACCCTGATAGTCGTAATACTAGGGTTTGGGAAGGTTTTTCTCCGTTAACCCCGTACGTTATATGAATGTGATAAAGACAAGTGCTAGGTTTACAAGGTTTGGCATACGATAACGGACAAAAGGTTAGGGTTAATACAGGTTTCCTATAAATGATGTCATGTTAAAGATGAACATGCAAAATAGGAATGAATTCATGAGAGGTGAGGTTAAACTCCGAGTTTGTTAATCCTACTGAGTTGTTACACTGTGACTTGGAGAAGATGTCATGTTAAACTGTACAGGGATGTGTAGTTGCGACTAATCATCTTATACGCATAGACAACCCTGTGAGGTTGGCAAGTTGTGGGGTATCTCACTACAGGAGACCCTTGAGCGTCGCTACAGGTTGATCCCCTGTTTCAAGTGACCCCGGACTTTAAGATTCTAGAAGAAGCTATGGATTTACATATTTAGCCAAGGTCACAGTGTTAACATGAGGGTATCTGTGGTCTGTCACGTATGTTAATTGTATGACAGATTTTGTTGTGGTTTCAGGACAGATTGTTCTCTCTTGCTTTCCTTTTTGTGCTTCCCCTGAAGAGGGAGCCTGTACGTTATTGAGCTCGTATAACTCACGACGTTACTTTTCTCTTGTCTCTTTATTTTCTTACTTTTCAGGTGCAAGAAATGAGGAGGGATATTGATTAAGATCTGATTTATAATGTAATATTGATATTTGGGACTTAATTTTTCAGTTTCTGTTGTCAAATATGTAACAAATAAGTGCACTTGTGGAATTAGATTCCTGATGCCTAAAATGTATAATTATTTAAATTTCATTATGTGCTAAGTTAAGTTGAATTGCCTGGGTAAGGTTTGTGGGACCTTAGCGGTAGTAATGCCATGAGGGTTTTCAGAAAAGGACTTGAAAATCGGGACGTTACACGTGTACAAGGGCTATACGTGAATGAGGCTTAGTATCAAGTGTGATGATTATGTTGATATGTGCGCGTGTGTTCCATGTGATGTGAACTAATGAAAAAAAATAATACATATTGTGTACTTGAACTGTGAAGGTCGACCTTGGCGTCCATCTTTTCAATCGTTGGCCGTTTTTCCTGAAAATATTAAGAAGGTCAAATAGGGTTTTTCTTCTTATATCCATTGCAATCATTCATTGTCTCTTAAATTAAGCCTAGGCGGCTGTGAAATTGTTAACTTTTTGAGTTATCGTCACGGGTGAACTGAACTACTTAGGGAGTATTGGACAGCCCCCATCCTCTTATCATGCATGTAGCGGCTTCAACGCTAGACATGACGGGGCCACTGATTCTCTTTGCAGGGAGGTCTAGATCTATCCCAATGACAGGCAAAATAGAGCCCGTTGGAAACGCACTTTATCCGTTAAAGTGTAAGACGGTGTACAATCGCTGTAAATACGTATTGAATCGACAGATTCTTATAACCCGGCTGACGATTGACGAGTCTTGTAATCTGAGTCTGTTGAAAACTCTCGAGTCATGGGCCCATAATAACAACAATGAACATAAGAGACGTAAAACCATACTCACATATAATATTGCATACCTATTTTCTATAAAAGTATAATTGTTTTACTGGTACTCAACGTTCGTCATAGTGGGGGGAGTACCCTGCAAATATGAGGCATATATTATAGGTTGTTGAGTTTCGTACTCACGGGTTATGTATTCCGTTTGTAGGTGAGTTACTATATGATCGATGAAGACTGTAGTTACCCTATGTATTTTGGGGATGTTGTAATGAAACTATGATTATTTTGGATATGTAATATATGCGATGTACCAGTCATGTCACAAACTGTGTAACTTAATGGCTTACGCTCTATGATTATAAACTGAATCCGTAACAGGTAAACAACATGAATGGAAGTATCACAGATAGTTTTCTTAACTCTTTATACCTCTAAACCCGTTTGGTTTTATTTAGCCTCGTCATAAATCGAGTTTGTGACGACATAACGACACGTGTCACATGACGTGGATCTCGAGACGTTACATAGTCATTGCACCCTCTCCAATTTTACCTCCACCTTACTCAAATCAGACGAACAAGGAGGTGTATTAACTTCCTTCAAAGTCGATTCACTATCAGCATGATTTCCCTCCACCTTAGTCCCCTTCTTAACTTTCCCTATCGCTACAGCCTGTTGTAACTCTGGGAACCCTTGAAACTCCGCTAGCGAAACAGTCTGCAGAGCCACCTTATGAGGTCGTCCCCATCCCACGGACGTAGCTGTGATGATTGGTCACCGGAATCGTACACCAGTCGCCGTAAGGAATTGCCCTTTCGTCGTTCCCGTCCCGTAATGCTTAAAGGTGTTTATGATTTATCAGTAATAAGTTGTTCTAGAATAAGAATACAAAAACATAATAAACTAATACAAAGCACATCAACAATTAGAATTAAAATAAAAAAAATTTTAAAAATCAGAGTAATAATCACAAATATATGGGTTGGTGAATACATGACATAACACACAAACTTTAGGTGTGACAAGAATGATTTAACACTGTAGATTTTAAATAGATGTGTTATTGGATTTCTGTTTATTAACTTTTTTTTATTTTTCATTTAAACTTCAAAAAAATCAACAATTTCAAGTCTTCACAAGTTAGATCTTCATTGTCACGCGGGAAGCTTTGGCCTCACCTATGACTTAGGAAACCTAACCTTAAGCATGAACGATTATCGTCTCAATATCTAAACGATAATTTCAAAACGTGGAATAGGGAAGCGTGATTTACCACACAAGGTGCTTTCGTTTGACAAATAGCATATGAGTCATAAATTTAAGGATTTGTTTGATATTATTGTCAAAATTGTGAAAAGTAAAATCAATAATAGAAACAGAAAAATAACAATAAAAATCAAAATCACTTCACAAAATAAAGAGATTTTTTATAAAAAAAAATTGAATACTCCACTCAAATGAATCAGGAATCAGAATAAGAAAATCATTTGTTCTGGATTTCTATTTTCAACTTTCGTTTCATCAATTTGAGAATCAAAAAACAGAAAATAGAATCAGAAACAAATAATTCTTTTTCATCAATCAGTAAAACGAAAACAAAAAACAAAAATCAGCAACGATACCAAACAAGCCCTAAGCATCTCCACGATTATTTCATGAGGAGTAGAGAAGAGTATCCAGATTCCATCTACAAAGCATTGTGATTCGTTAGGAGGGAATTCCACCTGAGGTTGGTTTAAATATTTATATACACTTACACATATCCATACATATATATACATGTGCACACACATAACGAATTTGTGACATGTCATAAAGTTATATTTGAAAAGTAAAATCTAACTAAATTTTAAGTTGAAGATTTGTTAGAAATTGGAATGCAGAAATAAAAGAAAACGTAAAAAACTAAAGTTCCAATAATCTTCAAAATTAAAATTCAATAATCTTCAAACATAAAATCTATATGGTCGGATCCCCTTATCTTACCTTGTAATTTTTTAGTGTAAAACACGTGTGATTGTTGCGTGCAAAATACATTGAAGTTGTGTGGTTAAATTGGTCCTTTACATCTATATTCTAAGTGTGTTGTTTAGTTTATTATACCAACACCTTTTCTTTACAAAATTTCATAATGATTCAACCAACACATAAAATCTCGTATTGGATCAAGATATTATAATTAATTCAAAATAAAAAAAATATTTTATATCACATCAATTCATTCAATTACCATTTCTCTTCACATTTTTTTTTCTTTGTCCTTCCTCTCACGGACCTTCAAGGCAAACAAGTTTTTACTTAAAAATTCAATACACACATAGATATTCGTGCAACTCAATTGATTGTATTTATCATGCGACGGAGGGAATATTACAATAAACTCCATTACTTATAAAACATAGATAACAAATTAAAGGGAGAATAATATTTAATCTTCTGAACTTTTAATCTTTTACACATAACCCTCCTCAATTTTGAAAATGGGCACATGTTCCCATTCGAGGGAGGTTTTTTATCCAAAAAATATATAATTTCAGAGAGATTATGTGTTATAAATCAAGATTTTTTTCAAAATTTAAGAGGATTAAATAGCTATTTTTATGGTTCAAAAAAGTAAAATACAATGAATGATAGTTGAGGGGAATTAAATGCTATTTTTTTTAATTAAATACTCCCCCGTCTCATATATTTTATAACATGTATGCATTTTATATATATGAGTACAAATCACGTTTTTATTTCAAATCACATCTAATCGTCCCGCAACATGTATTAGGTTGAAATACGTAAATTATTCAACCATTGATGTTTAACAATAAATTTATAAAAAAATCATATTTAATCATCGTTATACGTTTATCAAATTTTATATCAACACACATATAATATCAAATAATATAAATAAATAAGATGAAAAAAATAACAAAAACTAAGCATAAACTCGTTCATCGAGTCGAACAACACATAAAACTTGTTTGCGGAGTCAAAATAATATAATGGCGGGCCGGACCGCCGGATGGGTATCGCCGGACCGAATTCCTTCTTGTGAAATTCCGGTTCATTAATCGAGTCCTTTGTCAAATCAATTCTCCAGAATTCAAAACCCTAGCAAAAATCCCCAAACCCCTAATAATCAAATCACCCAAATCACACACAATCACAAACCCAAATCAACGCTTCGAATCCATACCCTAATGTCTCAGCCCAACAATGCCGTGAGTCCCCTCATCATCTACCCCTCTTGTTTTCCTTCGATATTGTACATACCAATTTGGTTTGATGGTGATTTTTTGAGATTCTGAGCTGACCCAGACGAGTGATTGGGTGTTTTATGTGTTTTGTGTAGGCTGTTGGGGTCGATAACACGTTTAGGAGGAAGTTTGATCGCGAGGAGTACCTGCAACGGGCACGCGAGCGCGAAGAGAATGTATGTTTTTGCTTATATTTGATCTTGGAATTCGTTGTTTGAGATGCCCATTTGCTGGTTTTGCCAACGGTGTGGTTTCTGATTGGGCTTGTTGTTTGGTATGGTTTGTGCAGGAGAAAGAGCGGGCGAAGGCGAAATGTGAGTATTACACTATTATTTGTGTTTGGATTGGGTTTGGTGTGGGTTTGTTGGGATATGTGGTGCACGATTGATGTGTGAGATGAAGGAGGGATTGGAGTTCATTGATTAGTATGGAGAGAGTGTGTATGATGAATTGTTTTATGTGTGGAGTGATTATGTGCAGCGAAAGGACCTCCAGTGCAGAGGAAGCCCTTGAAGCATAGAGATTATGAGGTTGATCTCGAGTCACGTTTAGGGAAGACTCAGGTATTTTTGTGATGTTTACGCTTTCAGTTCAACCTGTCACTGAACTGAAGGTTTCTGCATGGTTTAAGTCATGAATGGCAAGAGCAAAGCTGCTTCACTTGTCGAGTTATCTGCTGTTGTTTTTATTTATCGCGATGATCAGAACCCAAAAAAAAAAGCAGAAAGAGAGGAAATGCATTAACTCATAAGGGATAATATCAGGTCATTGGTGTTGTTTTAAACAGTAATTATCTCCCTGATATATCCATTATCTAATTTTCATGGCATTGATTTGTGTTGCACCATCAGTAAGCTGTGTGAATATCAGGAATCAATCTCAAAAGAGAAGCTTTGATATGATTCTGCTTCATGGTGAAAAGGGAAGAGGAAATGATCATAATGATTATATTTGTATCCAGCAGACCATGTGTGATTCCGTCCTCGTTTCTCAATTGGAATTCTATTCAAACGCTCGACCAGTAGCTTGTGGATAGGGTGGTCAATGTGTGTCTGAAATGCTAATTAGGATGGTTTGCGAAGAACAGCACAATACATATAATGCCGCTATAAGCGCAGTCTTATACTAATCGCTCTCATGTACTCGTGGTTTCTAATTTGCATTGTGAAAGTCATATTGTTGCCCCTTAACACTATTAGGTTTGTGCTTGACGTCTTATTCTCATACACATAGTGCCTCCAGGATTGCTTCATTTTTTGTTTAAATCATTGTGAGATCTGCTTGCTAGGAGGATTAAATTGTTCATGTTATATGTAGAATATCTTATACTTTTGTTTCTACCATTGATTAGATAAGCTGATAATCATAATTTGATCTGGGTGTGTTCTTGCAGGTTGTCACTCCAGTTGCACCACTGAGCCAGCAGGTATATCATGGGTCCTTGCATACCTCACTCTCTTTGTTTTTCTTGTTCACAGTTCGCTACGTTCTGAGCAAGTTGTTCCATTTTTTTATTTTTATTTTTGTGGAAAATTAACACTTAAATACATCAAAGATGCTAGAGATGGTAATGGTTGACTGTGGAGTGTATACAACAACAATAACAAATCAAGCCTTTATCCCATCAATATGAATATGACGACTTGTGAAAATGACAGATTGGAATGACGCCGTTGTATTCATGTAGCTGACAGTGGAGTGCATATTTAGGTTATATGATTTGGAGGTTATATCTCAGTCTTCATCGCTCAAGCAAGTTTCCTTTAGCTAGAGATGGTAATCGTTGACTGTGGAGTGTATAATATTTTCAAGGCCTGAAAACTTCTCAGGTGGAAAGCATAAACTGATATAGTTCAATGTTGGTTTTTTTTTTGATAAGGATATAGTTCAATATTTGTACTGTGTTATTAGGATGTTGGTTGTATTATCTCATCGGTTCTCTATATTTCTGAATATTGATATAAAATATGGCAATTGTGTCTGTCGGATATTCATCAATTTTACCCACCTTTTGCAGGCTGGATACTTTTGTTCAGTTTGTGAATGCGTAGTGAAAGATTCGGCGAACTATTTGGACCACATCAATGGAAAGAAACGTAATTTTCCGTACACCTACTGTTTATCATATCTGTTGGAGTATTTTGATTATTCACTGAGGTCATACTTATCTTGGTGCCATTGCTATTTTCAGATCAAAGGGCTTTAGGAATGTCCATGCGGGTGGAAAGAGCTTCACTTGAGCAGGTAGATATCTAAATTATATTTACGAGTTCCACTTTTTGCTAAAATCATGGTCTATGGTTTCATACACAGGGAGTGACTTTTAAGTTGTAGACACTGTATAGTGTTTATGCGTATATATGTCTTGGTTTTTGGTTCCATCACTGAGCTTGGTTTTTGGTTCCATCACTGAGCTTGTTTTTCGGATTAGTGATTCTCAACTCCTTTTTGACATGTACAGGTGCAACAGAGATTTGAAGTCCTTAAGAAGCGAAAAACTCCTGGCCCTTTTTCAGAACAAGGTAAAAGCATGAAGAATTTAGCCCATCTGGGACATTTTCATGCTCTTATTTTTTTTTCAATTTTTTTTTTTTTGTGGTGCTTTGACCAAACAGAAGTGTCTTGGCACCCCGGACCTTTTTTTTGATAAAATAAATAAAAAATAAAAATTGCAGCAACGATCAAAAGTGGAATATGTTGTATCGTGGAAGTATTTTAGAAATCTTGCTTGTGTTCTTATGGTATCTCAGGTAGTGTGTACTGTGTTGTAGTACAGTAGCAGTACATAGGATTTCTGGGCTGATCTTCATTTTTTTGCTTCAGATCTTGATGAAAGGATTTTAAAGCAACAACAGGAGGAAGAGGAGAGGAAACGACAACGGCGGGAGAGAAAGAAGGAGAAAAAGGTATTCAACACATACCGGTTTTGTAATCTTGTTTAAACATTGGTAATGAAAAGGGTTGATGGATGGTGCAGATTGAACTTTTATATAGTCGAGCAAATTGATTTGACTCAATCTAGCAGTTTCCTTGGATGCACCAAATTTTGTTCTTCATATATCGAATTTCGCCAGAAGTCCTCGCTCTCTTATCTGTTCCTATGTCTCAACTCTCAACGAATAAATTAATAATGCCTGTTGTTCCTTTTCTTTTTTTCTTTTTTTTCTGTCCTTTGATCAGAAAGAAAAAGCGACAGAGGAAGAGATAGAGATGGACCCTGATGTAGCTGCCATGATGGGTTTCGGGGGCTTCCGTTCCTCAAAGAAATGAGCGATTCATGATGCAATGGAACCTCTTTGTGCACAGAACTGAAGGTCCGAAGCAGAATGAGAAGAATGTCGATGCGATTAAGCTTAAACTGTTTCGTCTGTGACATTGTAACAAGCAGTTAGTCAGGTAGAGAAGGAAAACAGAAAAAATGAGAGCTTTGTGCATTTGCTAAATGAAATGGTTCTGTTCATCTTCCACAAATGCAGCTGAAAATTCCGCTGTTCTTTGTCGCTTTGATGGTAACCCAGTTCATTCAGTTGAGATTCAATATGTGGTAAACGTTCGAATATTTGTGGATGTAATTGCCTTCTAACTGGGATTGTTCTTTTACGTGTATGGTTCACTTATCCGTTCGTGCTTTTTCGGGGATATTTTCTGCGCCTGCAGGATAGTCATTCTGGATTTCTTGTTATGCTAGAACAATCTTCGATTTCTTGTTATGCCAGCAAATGCAAAAATCAACCAATTGCATGAAGCCACCAGCAGCATCACCTTATGATTAAACATGGATCCTTCACCTTAGCTGTGAATTACTATCATGATTCTATGAAAATGCTTTGAAGATCAGTGGTATAAGCCACGAGGAGGATGATGTGGATAACTTGGATGTCTCTTGTGCATGCAATGGCAACACGAAGGTTGTGCAATAATTGTTAAGGGTAGTTTTGAAGGGAAAAGAGAATGTGTATTTTGATATACTGAGTCAAGTGAAGATCTAACGATTGAGATTTAAATATACAAATGACTGATCGAACCCTAGTTTTGTATTTTTTCCGTTTCACATAAATTACAACGTTTGTATATACGACGTAAAAAGTTTTTTGTGTTATGAATCGTTCACGGGACAATCAACATCATTTTAAGCAAAATTATCGTGGAACACAAATTATAATTTAAGTTGTGTTCTTCAATCCTTCTAGTTAGCATAATTTTATTTTATCGTTAAAATAAATAACAAATTTTTTCAAAATACGTGTAGAATAATACAGTTATTGTTAAATGGAATAGTGTTGTCAAAATACCGGGGCAGGATGGATTTCAGTCCGGGCTTCGAAGCCCGACACTGTTTCTCGGATGGGCCGGCCCGACCTGTGGGCCTTGGTCGGACGGACATCATGGGCTTTGCCCCCGGTGGATCCCAATCCAGCCTGACCCATGATCCGGGCCTCCAGCTGATCAGACGGTCCGGGCTTTTATCCGTCCGGCCTGATCAACGATAATCCCTTTTTTAAAAAAAAAACGTTGATAGAAACCGTCATCGATTTCTGAAAAACGTCAACGATTTTGGTGTTTTTTGGATGCACAATCAAAACAGAAAGATTGGTATTTCATATCTGTGAAAATTGATGACGGTTTTTGATAAAACGTCAAAGTTTTCGATCGGTTGAGAGAAGATTTTTTCTATGTGAAAAACGTTGGCGTTTTTAAGAAAGTCGATGACGGTTTTTAATTTTTGTTGACCTTTCTGGGATAACTTGAACGGAATTTTGATATAAATGTTAATCCGCAACGACTCTTTTCATGAAAAATGATCAAAATATCCCTTCTAACAACTACATAACGGCTATATTTAAGGGGATATATGTCCATTAAATATAGTCATGGTCTTCTATAAATAAAATTTCATCTAATCAATAATAACTACACATTCCAAGCAAATCATTCATTGTCTACTTCATATTCATGAAAGAAAATCTCACTTCTTCATTACTTCCTTCCTAATCTTGAAGTTCACAGAATCTTGTGATTATTGATCAATAAGTCTTGAAGTTGTGCCATCAAACCGGATTGGAGAAGTCTTGAAGTTTAATTCTTGAAGGATCCAAAATCTAATAACCGGCATAAAGGCTTTGGTGTTTAGTAAGATCTTTGTTTTATTGTTTGAATAATTTTTTATATAAACTTTAAACAATGGCATCTTTATCGTATCCTGTTGATGATGACTGACATGTTTTTAACACCTTAGATATTGAGAAGAGATTTATGCCCGAGGACTTGGATGTCCAATCAACGCTTCCACCCCCTATTAATCTAGAATCCCAACCTATGGGAGGGTCTAATACACCTAGTGTTTCTACGGGAAGGAAACAATCCCAGTATTGGTTATATTTTGATAAAATTTTAAAAGATGGTAGATTGTGAAAAAGTAAACATAAAAGTTATGGTAAGATATTCACCGCGGACAAAGATAACACTCACTTAAATAGACATTGGTCGATTTGTCACGCTGGTAAAGTTAATGTTGAGAAAGGTCAATTACAATTAAATAAACAAGGTGGTTTATGGAATTATGATAAAAAAAAACAACGTGAGTATTTGACCGAATTTATTGTTCATAATGAATTACCTTGCAGTTTTGTCGATAATCTAAAATTTACTAGATATGTACAAAACGGATTACAATCACTTTATGAAAAAAATCATAAGAACAGTATTAGAAGTGAAGCATTGCGGCTTTATGTGGAAATGAGAAAGTCCTTAATTAAGTTTTTTGAAACATTTGAAGGTAATATTTCATTGACATCTGATGGGTGGACTACTAGTTTTTTTATACCTATTTTGGCCGTAGTAGTTGTAAACATGGAAGTTAAATTTCAAAAATATTATGAAGATATCCCTCCTATTTTTTCAATAGCATGTACTTTAAATCCACTAATCAAGTGTGAAGGAGTTGAATGAATCTTAGACGACATAAATAAGCACTTAAACATAGAGGGTAGTATTAAAATTGAAGATTTTAGATATGCAATGAATGAAGTGTATAGACATTATGATTCAAAATATGGTTGAACTTCAATTGTTGATCTAAGTTCTCAAGATGAATCATCTTCCCATGATAATAATAGGGAAGCAAGATTGAAGAATCTTTTTAAGAGGAAAAAAACTAATCATATCCCATCATCTTTTAATAAACTAAGTTTATACGCAAATAATAATTTTTTAAATTTTTTAACATCCGAACAAATCGAGTATTTTGACATTTTAATGTGGTGGAGAGTGTCGGGTATTCATTATCAAATTTTGAGGAACATGGCACGGGATTTGTTATCTGCACAAGTTTCAACGGTGGTTTTCGAGTCTTATTTTTGCACAAGTAAGAAGGCACTGGATGATAAAACAAGTCGTTTATGCCCACATTCATTGGAGTGTTTGATTTATTTTTCTGATAAACGTCATCGGTTTTCTTTATACATTTCATATTCAATATACTTTTCACGGGTCGGGCTAAAATCTGTCTGACGGACCATCCGTCCATCGTGCCAGATCAAGTCCGAATCATGATCGGATTGGGTTAGGCCGGACAAACCAAGTCCAAAATCGATGTTCGATCCAGTCCGTGTCTTTGGGCCGGGTTTCAAAAAGTCCGTCCGACAGTTACTTGGCTGGGCCAAGCCCAAACAAGACTCGGACGGATTGGGCCGGACGAACGGACCGGGTCACTTTTTGACAACCCTAGAATGGAGGGAGTAGCAATTTATCGACATCATCATTAGTTCTTACAAAATGGCTTGGCGACAACCGGAACTATGATATACTATAGGATTTTGGTATCGCTTCATACACACTTAGGTCTGTTTGGTATCGTCGTTATTTTCTATTTTTTATTTTTATCTATCAGACTGATAAAATGGAAATGGAAATGTTATTTTATTTCATAGAGTAATTTTTATTTTCATTGTTGGTTGTATTTAAGAGCAAGGATATTTTTTATGCTAGCTTAACCCAAAGAATAATTGCGTCGTTTATTAGCCGTCCATTATGAAAAGATTTCATCAGGCTGACAATTGATCCCATAGATCAACACTAGTCCTTTCAGTGTTTTTGGCCTCACTCGCGCACACCCTGGGAAAACTTCCCAGGAGGTCACTCATCCTGCGGAGTTCTAAAGTGATGGGTTACTGAAAAGGAAGGTGCACCTTGTTGGTATAGGTAGTACTATCAAACCATTTAAGCATTTCCTTTTAGGGTATTACAAATAAAATGGAAAAAGATATTGAAAATAATAAAAAACCACCATAAAAATAAAGAAGACCCTGAACCTTTAAACCCTAAAAATTTTACTAGTTAAACCATAAAGCCCTAAAAACCCTAAGAATCCTAGGAACCCTAAACCCCTGAATCTTGGGAACCCTAAAACCTTAAACCTAAAAAACACTAAATCATAGGAATCCTAAAATCCTAAACCCTTAAGCGAGATATTGAAAAAGAAAAATAAAAATAAAAAGCTGCCTAATTTAAAAAATATAAAGAAAGTAAACAAAATAAACTAACATGAAAACAAATCCAAAATATTATTTTAATAAACAATAAATAAATCAAATATAAACGAATGATAATAAATGATATAAGTATTCTTTGAATTACGTTAGCATAAAACTATCTTATTCCTTTTATTTTTTTTATTTTGATTATTTATTGATTTTGTGTTTCATACTCCTTTTGTTCCGAATTATTTATAATAGTTAAAAAAACACATATGTAGAGGCGAAGTTTGACTCGCGTTGTGAGACGATGAAACATCATTTTTGGAAAAATTATTATGAAATATTAATGATAATTTAAATTAATAACTTCAACATAACGATAATGACATAATTTTCTCACATCATTCAAACCACAAACAAACCTCTTTAAAATATTTATTGTTGTATTTAATAAAAAATAGAAAGGGGACGAATGTTTTTCTAACACAATCTAGCGTACGTGACTCCGCCTTAAACGTAGATCCCCTACTAAAACGCCGCCATCAAATGAGACTCTCCTCCTCATCACTAGTCTCCCCTCACCGCCTCCTCATCTCCCCCTTTCACCACCGCCGCCTTCCCACCCTCACGTGCCTCACCCTCCCCTTCACGTGCCCCGCTCTCTCATTCCCTTTCCCTCTCAAACCCCTAGCCCGATTCCGCCGCCTTACCGCCGCCATGGGAGAAGCAACCACCGCGTCGCCGCCGTCGATGCCTCGTGTTCATGTCAAAGAGACGATTGATCTGACGGAGAAGGAGAAGATGATATTTGATCGGTTGTTGGATGTGGTTCGGCATTTCGGGTTGCGGACTCAGCTCCGCGTCGCCGGCGGCTGGGTCAGGGATAAGGTAAAATAACAATAATTATTATAATAATAACAATAATGTGTATGGATTTGTTTGGTTTGTGGTTTGTTTGGATTCGTATCGGTTCGAGTAGCGTTGTGATTGAGGTTATAGTTGCTGTTGTTGTCGTTGCGTTGTTGCGGTGGTTGTTAGGTTTAGTGTGAGGTGTTGAACTTGATGTTTGATTCAGGAAGGTGAAGATGATGTGGCAAAAGTTAGGGTTTGTGCGGCTTTGAGGATATGAAGATCGTTTGATTTGGATTTGAAAGGATTATTTGAATATGCGTGAAAAGGATCATGTAGGAATGTGGTTGTGATACTTGGTTTGAGTCGACCAAGCTTATGAATGCTTGGTAGTATGTGTCTCAGCTCGGAAATGACTCTTGAATCCCTTGTTGCTTGAGATCAGTTCCCTAACCTCAGCTGTTTGATGTGCTCTCAAGCACCATGGAAGAACCAGTGTTTATCATTTTAGGATTGAGAGTGGAATCCTAGGTATTATGACCAATGAGAACACGTCCACCGTTGCCGGCTCGTTGAAATTATCCTCTGGTTATGACTTGTGAGTTCGAGGAATTTGATGCTGATAAATGCAACTTGTTTCCCTGGATTTTAAATTGTATAGAGTATGGAAGAGAGTGAAAAGCAAGTTATGAATTTGGATGCGTATAGGAGTTATATGTGGATCAGCCTCTTACATGTTTTCTGCTTTTGTTCACACCATGTTTCAGCTTTTGGGAAAAGACTGTTATGATATCGACATTGCAATAGACAACATGCTGGGGAGAGAATTTGGTGAAAAGGTAATTGAATACTTATCCAGTAGAGGTGAAAAAGCGCGGATTGATGTAATTCCGAGGTACATTCTTCTTTTTTCTTTTTTTTCCTTCTTCTTCTGTATTTATTCTGTTGGAAAGCCTGAGTTTTTATTCAACTTCATTTGTTGTTCTGTATGCCTATTGATCTGATTCATAAGGTGCCTGGTTTGCAGCAATCCTGACCAGTCGAAGCATTTGGAAACTGTGATGATGCGCCTCTTTGACATATTGATAGATTTTGTGAATTTAAGATCCGAAGTCTACTGTGAAAACAGTCGTATTCCTACTATGGTAAAATCCTACGTGCCAGTTTATCCTGATAGTTAGGTTGAGTATCTTTCTTCCCGGGGTCAAGAGACAAGGCTGTTCGGCTATCAAATGATTTTCGAAATATTCGATTGTCGAATCTTAAGCCCCAATAATTCATTATTGGTCAGGTATTTGTTCCCGTTGTGTTGTGTATGATCTGTCTCATGCTTAATTTTGATGCCCAGACATTTGGTACTGCTGAGGAAGAGATGCTTATCGAAGAGATTTAACCATAAACAGGTATGCATATTGCTTCTCTACCACATCATATCGTCTATAGTTAGGTTCTCTTGCTCCTACACAATGATTTTAAGGTAGCTGTGCCCTTATGTCATCATTATTTTTGCCTACTTTCTTGGTAATTATCAAGCTGTTCATCCTAGAGCTGAGTTGTCAAACTGTAATATGTGTTATAAAAATCTTAGCACTTTAGATTCTGATTCAAAGCTATTTCAAATTTGTTTTCTGCCCTATGACGGAGGACTGCTTCATTTTATTTTTGTTATAGTATGTTTTTTGGTCACTTCTATACCAATTTGCCATTCATTTATTCTAGACTTAGCGTGTCAATCATTTGCTATAGATCATCCTGCTGAAATTATTTTCATTGACAGCTTGTTCTACAACATCAACACCAACAAAGTGGAAGATTTTACTGGAAGAGGTGAATTCAGATTGTAGTAAATCGTTTCTCCTTCTAGCTCATCTGTTCTCTCTCATATAGTTTTGGAGTTTTGCATTTCATAATTTTTTTCCGTGTTGGTATTATATTGCAGGCATCACAGATCTGAAATATGGGAAGATAGTGACTCCATTACCGCCAAAAGAGACATTTTTGGATGATCCCTTGCGTGTTCTTCGTGCTGTTCGTTTTGGTATTTTTCTTCTACCCACACTTCAGTTTCTCTCTTTTTTATCTGTGAGATCTACTTTTACACGTACTTTTTTTCTCATTCAACTTGAAGGTGCACGATTCGGTTTCACATTGGATGAAGCACTTAAGGAAGCGGCCTCCTGTGATGAAGTGCGAGCTGCCATTCGGGATAAAATTAGCCGTGAATGCATTGGTCGTGAGGTTTGCTGCACCCCTCATTTTCTCCAGCTACCAAACTTTGTGTCTATCTTCTTGAACTAGCATTTGGTTCTATTGTGATTTGACATGTAGTCTTTGAATTTAAATCTTCTCTGCAGGTTGATCTCATGATATCTGGAAACCAACCAGTTCAAGCAGTCAATTACACGTGTGATTTAAAACTTTTTTGGGTTGTTTTCAGTCTTCCTCCTAGTGTTGAGCCAGCAGTGTCTGAAAAGTGTGAAAGGTTAGTTTCTGTATGCATGCAATAGTTTTCGTAGCATCGTTTGGTGAGACCAATTTCAGTCTATCTTGCTACAAAGAGTGATTTTGTCGTATTATTTAAAAAAGAGAAAAAAAGAGGATTGAATTTGTTGAACTTCTCGTTATTTGTGTGAAGTGAATCCCTGCTCAATGAACTAATATGTTCCAATTTCATCTTTAATATTATGTACATTTTGTTAACCTCTTTTAGTTTTCTTTAGTTTTGTTTTTAACGAGGTTGTCTTTTTTTTTTAATTCCTATGACTCTGGTGTTAGCCGAAGCTTTTCATCAATCTTCTTCTGCAATGTTCGTGTTTGAATTAATTGTGCAAGGACCAAGTATGTTGTCGCTAGTTTTAGCTAAACATTGGTTCACTACTCTTCTTCAGAGTTTGCGCAGCTTACATGGGTGCAGCATCAAAACTCATTCAGTCAATAGGAGGTATCGAATTTAAGGCAAGTTCTGCTTGGGCTGATCGTTGACATGATCTCTGCTTTCTTTCCCTTCTGTTTCTTGGTTTTGATGTTCTTGTGGTCTTTGTTGTGACATTCTGTTTCAGGGTGAACAAATAAAACTTGCACACTATGCTGCATTATTCCTTCCCTTGTCAGAAACTGTGTATCCAGTAAAGAAAAACAAGAAGGTACTGCTATTGCTACCAGGACTGTCATTGTATTCAGAATCTCAGATGCTTGTAATATCTTTCTTTTTTCCAAAATGTTTTTTTTTTTCAAAGGTACTCGTTAGGTGACGATAGAGACATTGATCTTCTGTGTTGCAGGACCCTGTCTCCGATTTCATCATCCTTAATTCTCTCAAACGTAAGGCTAAGGATGCTGAAAATGTGAGTAATCCTTTATTTTCTGTTTTGAAACATGATTCTCGAATCCCTTGTAATGCGGTCAGCATGTTCCTCAAGTCAGCAATTACATATCCCCAAATGTTTTTATACGATGTCTGTGCTTGTTTAGGTAGTAAAGATACGTCGGGCATCAATGAAATTTACAGCATTGCTTCCTTTCATTACGTCCAAGAAGGATGTGCAAAATGCTGACCTTGAGTTGGTAAAAGTTCTGATTGATGTCCCTAGAACTTCAATAATACGAATATGGACAGGCACTGTTTTCCTTTGCCTAAGTAATATATTCTCCGGTCTATTATGAACGCCAAGGTCTTTAGCTTCTCTCATAGTTTCTCCTCCATAATAACCTGATGAGAGTAGAAGACTGATTGATGGGAATGTATTCTTATAAGTTCTTTTTGTCTTTTTATGTGTAGGTTTTTGATTGCATCACATAGGCTTTCCTATAGACAATTACTAGGAATGATGCCAAAGATCTTAGCCTCAATACTATAATTCATATTTTTTGTGATGCGTTTGCCTTTTTAGGTCTACTTCTTCGAGATATCAAGGATCTCTGGGAGGTTGCGTTGTTGGTATGCGTGTTATCTTACCCCAACGGCATAAACCAAGAGTTGTTGGAAGCGGATTTGGACGTGGAAAAGAGAAGGGACTTGTTCAAGCTGGTTCACAATTTGATCATCAATCTAGGTATTCCGGTCTTCTTAGTTGAAGGGAACACTGGTGTTCCAAGTTTGTTAGACTATTCCTGGTTCAAATGTTAATTGCAACCAAGAGAGGTTGAATCCTGAGCATGGAACCGCCAGCAACGCTGAAGCTAGTCATATTAAATGCTAATATACAAATCTTTGTTGTATCTGAAGTCGTTATTCTTCCGCAGGGCTAGAAAAAGTATGGGATATGGACCTGCTGTTGAACAGAAATGATATCATGAATGCTTTGCATCTTGAAGGAGGACCAGATGTGAAAGATTGGGTAAGTAGCTCTCTGTTCCTCTTCGAATCTGAAGAAGCAGTTTCCAAAACCCTTCGTTAATTTGCACGTGTATTATTGATTCCAGAAGCAGAATGTCATCCGGTGGCAGCTTGCTCATCCATCTGGAACCGCTGACGAATGCTTGGAATGGGTGAGGGATGCTGGTGCAAAGGCAAAACGTGGGTTGTTCCACATGTGATTCTGTTTCTTTGTTCTACTTCATTGTAGAAATGCTAATATATAGCTTGTAATGGCTGATATGAGAATTATCTTTGAAACGAATTCTGTTTTTGGTTTCTCTCTCCAAATTCTCCTTTTAAATTCTTTCTCTAACTAAC